>CM042229.1:237500-307500 GCA_023566465.1 Cottus gobio | reverse complement strand
TAGTCTCGGGGAGTTATTGAAAGAACGGCTCAAACGGACTGCATTCAAACATATGTCAAGTTAATGTTTCCTCAAGCTTCAAAGTAATACTTTCTCACTTTGTAAACAAAACGAAGGCTTATCTGAATTTATCATGTTGTTGTTTTTATTTCGGCATAGCGATATTTCACCAAACAGTAATTATTCATGTAGAAATAGAGGGTTTGTTAGACGTGTTCCTGTTGTTTTCTCAGTGTAGCAGTTGTGCGCATGTCAGGACTGTGAAGCAGTTGTGCGCATGTCAGGACTGTGAAGCAGTTGTGCGCATGTCAGGACGGTGGAGCAGTTGTGCGCATGTCAGGACGGTGGAGCAGTTGTGCGCATGTCAGGACGGTGAAACTACAAATTGAAGTGGAGTTTAGCACCTCTGTTGAGGCTCTATTTTACGTGGGAGTTAAAGGACAAGTCTTGATCAAAGACAACTCCTAGATTCCTCACGGTGGTGCTGGATGCCAGAGCAATGCCATCAAGAGAAACAATATCAGAATCAGAATCAGAATCAGAACCAGAACCATTTATTGCCATGTATGCTTACACATACAAGGAATTTGTCCTGGCGGGAAGGTGCATACATTTAACATTTAACAATACACATTTAACAGTTAACGCAGTGCAATAAATGAGGATGAATGGATGAATTAATATCTACATTGAGACAGCAGCATAACAAAATACCAAAAGTAAGATAAAGTGCATGGAATGTGCATGAGTGTAAGTGTTGTGTGAAAGTGGCAAGTGTATTGTTAAAGTGGCAAGTGCAATGCCCAGGTGTCAAGTGTATTCAAGTCAAGTAGAAGTATAAGGCTATGTGCAGGGGAGTGTCCGGTGGGAATTGTCTGGGGGTGACAGAGTCATTAGAGTCAGTGGGGGACCCGGGCTCTGTTGATGAGCCCGACGGCAGACGGGAAGAAACTGTTTTTGTGGCGTGAGGTCTTGGTCCTGATGGACCGCATCCTCCTGCCAGAGGGGAGGGACACCAACAGTTTGTGTCCAGGGTGAGAGGGATCAGCTACAATCTTCCTCGCCCGCTTCAGGGTCCTTGAAGCAAACAAGTCCTGGAGGGACGGCAGATTGCAGCCAATCACCCTCTCGGCAGAGCGAATGATGCGCTGCAGCCTGGCCTTGTCCTTGGCAGTGGCTGCAGCGTACCAGACGGTGATGGAGGAGCAGAGGATGGACTCGATGATGGCAGTGTAGAAGTGTAGAATCATTGTCTTTGGCAGGTTGAGTTTCCTCAGCTGCCTCAGGAAGAACATCCTCTGCTGCGCCTTCTTGGCGATGGAGCTGGTGTTTAGTTCCCACTTGAGGTCCTGGGTAATGCTGGAGCCCAGGAAGCGGAAGGACTCCACAGCTTTGACGGGGGAGTCACACAGGGTGAGAGGGGCTGGTGGGGCTGAGATCTTTCTGAAGTCCACAACCATCTCCACTGTCTTCAGAGCGTTGAGCTCCAGGTTGTTTTGGCTGCACCAGGTCACCAGGTGGTCAGTCTCCCGCCTGTAGGCGGACTCGTCCCCACCAGAGATGAGTCCAATGAGGGTGGTGTCATCCGCAAACTTCAGGAGCTTGACGGACTGGTGACTGGAGGTGCAGCTGTTGGTGTACAGGGAGAAGAGCAGAGGGGAAAGAACGCAGCCTTGGGGGGAACCGGGGCTGATGGACCGAGAGGCTGAGACGTGTTTCCCCAGCCTCACGTGCTGCTTCCTGTCAGACAGGAAGTCTGTGATCCACTTGCAGGTGGAGTCGGGCACGTGCAGCTGGGAGAGCTTGTCCTGCAGCAGAGACGGGATGATGGTGTTGAAGGCAGAGCTGAAGTCCACAAACAGGATCCTGGCGTAGGTTCCTGGGGTGTCCAGGTGCTGGAGGATGGAGTGGAGGGCCATGTTGACTGCATCGTCCACAGACCTGTTGGCTCTGTAGGCAAACTGCAGGGGATCCAGGAGTGGGTCGGTGAGGGTTTTGAGGTGGGACAGGACCAGGCGCTCAAAGGACTTCATGACCACAGAGGTCAGGGCGACGGGCCTGTAGTCATTGAGTCCTGTGATCCTAGGTTTTTTGGGGACGGGGATGATGGTGGAGGCCTTGAAGCAGGCTGGTACGTGGCATGTCTCCAGAGAGGTGTTGAAGATGTCTGTAAACACCGGGGACAGCTGATCAGCACAATGCTTCAGGGTGGAGGGGGAGACAGAGTCCGGGCCGGCTGCTTTGCGGGTATTCTGTTTTTTAAAAAGCCTGTTAACGTCTCTCTCTTGGATAATGAATCCAATATCATTCGATAATTGATTTCTGAGATGTTCTGAGCCAAGCAAAATAACTTCAGTCTTGTCCGAGTTCAACATCAGGAAGTTGCAGGTCATCCAGGTTTTTATGTCTTTAATACATGCTTGAAGTTTAGCCACCTGGTTGGTTTCATCTGGCTTGATCGATATGTATAGCTGGGTATTATCAGCATAACAATGAAAGCTTATCGAGTGTTTCCTGAAAATTGGTCCAAGCTCAGAACCTCGTGGAACTCCATGACGAACGCTGGTGTTCATCGAGGCTTCATCGTTTACATACAAACTGAGATCGATCTGATACATATGACTTAAACCAGCTTAGTGCGGTACCTTTAATACCAATCACCTGGTCTAGTCTCTGTAATAAGATGTCATGGTCAATGGGGTCGAACGCAACACTAAGGTCTAACAGGACCAGAACAGAGACACGTCCTTTATCAGCACTAAGGTCTAACAGGAACAGAACAGAGACAAGTCCTTTATCAGCACTAAGGTCTAACAGGACCAGAACAGAGACAAGTCCTTTATCAGCACTAAGGTCTAACAGGACCAGAACAGAGACAAGTCCTTTATCAGCACTAAGGTCTAACAGGACCAGAACAGAGACAAGTCCTTTATCAGCACTAAGGTCTAACAGGACCAGAACAGAGACAAGTCCTTTATCAACACTAAGGTATAACAGGACCAGAACAGAGACAAGTCCTTTATGAGCTTTAAGGTCATTAGTAATGTCACCAGCGCTGTCTCTGCTATGATGCTTTCTAAATCCGGACTGAAAGTCCTCAAATAAACTGTTATGGAGGAAGGGAAGGTTAGAGATCGGTCTGTAGTTAGCCAACACCTCTGCAACACGAATACAGAAAATTAAGATTATATTGAGCAGGTCCGTCTTTTGCTCCCCGTTGCTGTGTCTACGGTCTACTGTACAGCATGTAAGCCTCAGATAAATGAAATGTAAAGATCTGTAAACAAACTGACTCAAAGGTCAGATCTGACGACATCTAGTAGTGAAGCTGCAGATTCTGTAGAGAACGTAGACGCTGAGGCGTGGATTAATGGACTATTCAATTCAATTCAATTCAGTTTATTTTGTATAGCCCAAAATCACAAATACAAATTTGCCTCTAAGGGCTTCACAATCTGTACACATACGACATCCCTGTCCCGGAACCTCACATCGGATCAGGAAAAACTCCCTCTAGAAAACAAGGGGAAGAAACCTGAGGGAGAGCAACAGAGGAGGATCCCTCTCCCCGGATGGACAGAAGCAATAGATGTCATGTGTACAGAATCAGCATAACGGAGTTACAGCACATTCAATGGATGTCACAGAAATTATTCATGAGTAGTAGGCATGGCCACGGCCCAGATGACTATGATCCATGGCAGCAGACGGAGGTAAAGATGAAGGGCATCAGCAGGGCCACCATGGAAGGGAACAGGACCGGCTTCAGACAGCCACGATCCATGGACGCTTGAGGAGAGGAAGCACAGAGGCTCCCGAGAGGAAGTAGAGTTAGTAATGAGCATTAAAGAGACATTCATTAATTTATCTAGAAGTATAGAGAGGAGAAAAATGAGAGGGAGAAGAAGATATAAATCCCTCGGTGTTTCCCCAAGGCGCTCCCCGGAAACATAAGTCCATAGGAGCACCCCAGGAGCACCTGAGGAAGGGAAGAGGAGGAGAGAGAGAGGCCAGGAGAGAGGAGCTCATTGTATCCTAAAATGTTCCCCAGCAGTCTAAGCCTATGGCAGCATATCTAGGGGCTGGACCCTAGGTCCGCTGAGCCAGCCCTAACCATACGTACTGTCAAAGAGAAAAGTCTTAAGTCTTCTCTTAAATGAGGTGACTGTGTCTGCTCCCCGAACCGAAAGCGGAAGCTGGTTCCACAGAAAGGGAGCTTGATAACTGAAGGCTCTGGCCCCCATCCTACTTTTTAAGACTCTAGGAACCACAAGTAGCCCCGCATTCATTGAGCGCAGCTCTCTGGTGGGACAATATGGTACTATAAGCTCCCTAAGATATGATGGTGCATTACCAATTAAGGCTTTATATGTAAGAAGAAGGACTTTAAATGCAATTCTCTGTCTTACAGGAAGCCAGTGGAGATCAACCAATACAGGAGTAATGTGATCTCTCCTCTTAGCTCTCGCTAGCACACGGGCTGCAGCATTCTGTATCAACTGTAGAGACCTGAGAGACCCAGCAGAGCAGCCCGATAATACAGAGTTACAGTAGTCCAGTCTTGAGGTAACAAATGCGTGGATCAATGTTTCTGCATCCCTTCGAGACAGGATGTGCCGGATCTTTGCGATGTTGCGTAGGTGGAAAAAGGCAGTCCTTGAGATCTGTTTCACGTGGGAACCGAAGGACAAGTCTTGGTCAAAGACAACTCCCAGGTTCCTCACGGACTAGTTAGTTAGTTGATTAATGGACTAGTTAGTTAGTTGATTAATGGACTAGTTGGTAAGTTGATTAATGGACTAGTTAGTTAGTTGATTAATGGACTAGTTAGTTAGTTGATTAATGGACTAGTTGGTAAGTTGATTAATGGACTAGTTAGTTAGTTGATTAATGGACTAGTTAGTTGATTAATGGACTAGTTAGTTGATTAATGGACTAGTTAGTTAGTTGATTAATGGACTAGTTGGTTAGTTGATTAATGGACTAGTTAGTTGATTAATGGACTAGTTGGTTAGTTGATTAATGGATTAGTTGATTAATGGATTAGTTGGTTAGTTGATTAATGGATTAGTTGGGTAGTTGATTAATGGATTAGTTAGTTAGTTGATTAATGGACTAGTTAGTTAGTTGATTAATGGACTAGTTGGTTAGTTGATTAATGGATTAGTTGATTAATGGATTAGATGGTTAGTTGATTAATGGACTAGTTAGTTGATTAATGGATTAGTTAGTTAGTTGATTAATGGACTAGTTAGTTAGTTGATTAATGGACTAGTTGGTTAGTTGATTAATGGACTAGTTGGTTAGTTGATTAATGGACTAGTTGGTTAGTTGATTAATGGACTAGTTGGTTAGTTGATTAATGGACTAGTTGGTTAGTTGATTAATGGACTAGTTGGTTAGTTGATTAATGGACTAGTTGGTTAGTTGATTAATGGATTAGTTGGTTAGTTGATTAATGGACTAGTTGGTTAGTTGATTAATGGACTAGTTTGTTAGTTGATTAATGGACTAGTTGGTTAGTTGATTAATGGACTAGTTGGTTAGTTGATTAATGGACTAGTTGGTTAGTTGATTAATGGATTAGTCGTCAGCTCATCAGCTTCACTTTCAGACTACCCCTGTCTGTCTCTCTGTGTTGCCTAGGTAACCAGGAGCGTGGTTGGAATGACCCCCCTCAGTTCTCATACGGCCTCCAGAAGGCCGGCGGGCCCCAGAAGACCCTCCTGAACAAGAGAGCTGCTCCACCAGGTGAGAGAACATGTCTGGGTGATGTCTGACAGAATGTTCATTAGTGCTGAATAAAGATTCAGATTCATTGCACATAGTACGAGTAGTGAGACAACGAAAAATGTAGAGTAGCATCTGTCCAGAGTGCAAAATAGAAGCAGTAAAAGTGCAGTGTGGTGTGGCCAGTATGAACAGATGTGCAGATATATACATTCTATACCAGACACTTCCTATATATATATATATATATAGGAAGTGTCTGGTGTTTGTGTGGGGGAGGGGTGGTGGTGGTGATGGTGATGGGGGCTGTCACTGTGGTGCAGAGTTTAGTGGGTTGGCAGCTGAGGGGAAGAAACTGTTCCTGAGCCTGCTGGTCCTGAAACGGAGATTCCTATAGCGCCTCCCAGAGGGGAGGAGGGCAGTCTATTTAATTAAGAGAATATTCGGGTCAATGACATGACATGCATAGTTTTGTGTCCGACTGCATCATTTTCTTTTTAAATAGTTTGAATCAATTCATGACATGCATCACTTTATTCTTTTTAATCTATTTAGTTTGAATACATTTTCAGTAAATTAAATAAAAATATATTATTTTGTGTTTTGGCATCTCAAACCCCCAAAATGTCAGGTGGCGCAACCGTCCATGCAAATTAACAGACCAAAAAAAGTATTGAAAATGGTGTTTTAATGATAATAAATTCAAAGTAAGATACTGTGGCATGATTTTATGTTTGAAACCTTTCAAATAAATCCAATTTTCCAAATATCAATACTTTGATCTAGTTGAGATAATTAAAAAAACTTTTGTCCAGCAATTTGTATGTTCTCAAATGTCAGGGTGGCGCAACCGTAAAAATGTGGCTTTTCTTCTGAAGTGGAATGTCAATAATAGTAAACAGGATATTGCATCATCCAGAGGACCCCAACTGACCTTTATGATGAGTGAAAAGGTTGGTAATCTTCTCTCAAATTTTGATATAAATAGCTACTTTCACCTCATAGTTAGATTGGTACACTTTTATGTCAGGTGGTACAACCAATGTTAAACTAGGGAAATGCTATTTTATCATAAAACTCTTTTTTATATCAAAATATGATATGAATTAACTTGAACTTGAACTCAAAAACTAATGCAGGCGTCCAACTAGAGGCCTGTTTAATTTGAAATTAGAGGGGAAAGTCAGGTGGTGCAACCAGGTAACATTTGTATTTAAGCCAATAAATAATAGGTTAAAGTGACAAATGGTTTGCATGGTGTGCATAGCTATTGTATTGAATACATTAATTTGTATATTCGTAAAACTATTTTTCTGTCTTTAAATGTAAAATTGGATGCTTAACATTTCAAAATACCTGGCACTAGGCTGCAACAATTTTAAATTGTTGTAAATAAAAAAAAACACAAAATAATAATCTGTTAAGCACTGTATACACACTAAGGAACACTTGCTAAAAGAATTGAGTAAAACTTCACTTTGAGTAAATAGTAGGTAAATATATATATTTTTAAAAATATTTGGTTGCGCCACCTGACATTTTTTGGGTGGTCAAGTTAAAAATACAGTCAAAAAATTAATTGAATCACTTTGAAAAGTTATTTATCAAATAAGACTCGTTTAAACACATTGCTCCAATTTCAAAAACATGCATTACATCCATTACAAACACTTTTTAAAAATATTTTTTTAAAGCTTCATTTGTCATTGACCCATTCTCATCATTTATAATATAATTATCATTATATATAATAACACCTGGTAATAACATCTGGTCTCTGATTGGTCCTTATGTGCAGGAGCCCCAACCATGACCCCGCCCTATTCCAATCCTCTGGCTCCACCTCCAAGTGGTGTTGCTCCACCCCCTCTACACCCAGGTAAGGAGCAGAAGAAGAAAAAGGCTTTTCTGATTGAACCTGATTGACGGCAGAGCCTCCTTCCCGCAGCTCGTCCTCCTCTTGGCTCTATGGCCACTCCCCCTCCCCCTCTGGGACCAATGAGAAGTCAGAGGGACACAGATGGCAGCCAATCAGAGAGCGAGCCGGACGTAGAGGCCGTGGTGTTGGTGTTGAACCGAGCCCTCGATGCCTGCAGAATGACTGTAAAAGTGAGTTTGGACCCTTCAGACAGACTGAAGACTTTTATTTTGTAAAATTCAGCTGAAGACTTGTTTTGTCAAATTTATCAAAAGTTTTATATTTTGTACAATTCATCGAAAGTCTTTTCTGGCTGACAATTTCCCCAGCCTTTGATTTGGTGTGATCAGATCAAAATGCTCCCATACTGGTGAACACCGTTTTCCTCCAATACTCCAACTTTCCAACCTTCTAGCTATCAATTTGCTTCATGAAGCTCCGGTCACGTGACACAAGATCAAAGACTTTGCATCGACACGTTCAGTAGACTGACACAAGCTTCAGGGCTCTGGTAACGTTTACTCACACGAGAACACGAGAACACAAGAGCACGAGAACACAAGAACACGAGAGCACAAGAACACAAGAGCACGAGAACACAAGAACAGAACACAAGAACACGAGAACACAAGAGCACGAGAGCACGAGAACACAAGAGCACGAGAACACAAGAACACAAGAACACGAGAGCACGAGAGCACGAGAACACAAGAACACGAGAGCACGAGAGCACGAGAACACAAGAACAGAACACGAGAGCACAAGAACACGAGAACACAAGAACACAAGAACAGAGCACGAGAACACAAGAGCACAAGAACACAAGAGCACGAGAACACAAGAACACGAGAACACAAGAACACGAGAGCACGAGAACACAAGAACAGAGCACGAGAACACGAGAGCACGAGAACACAAGAACACGAGAGCACGAGAACACGAGAGCACGAGAACACGAGAACACAAGAACAGAGCACGAGAACACGAGAGCACAAGAACACGAGAGCACGAGAACACAAAAACAGAACACGAGAACACGAGAGCACGAGAACACAAGAACAGAACACGAGAACACGAGAGCACGAGAACACAAGAACACAAGAACAGAACACAAGAGCACGAGAACACAAGAACACAAGAACAGAACACGAGAACACAAGAACAGAACACCAGAGCACGAGAACACAAGAACAGAACACGAGAACACAAGAACACAAGAACAGAACACAAGAGCACAAGAACACAAGAACAGAACACGAGAACACAAGAACAGAACACGAGAGCACGAGAACACGAGAACACGAGAACACGAGAACACGAGAGCACAAGAACACGAGAACACAAGAACACAAGAACAGAGCACGAGAACACAAGAGCACAAGAACACGAGAACACAAGAGCACGAGAACACAAGAACACGAGAGCACGAGAACACGAGAGCACGAGAACACGAGAGCACGAGAACACAAGAACATGAGAACACAAGAACAGAGCACGAGAACACGAGAACACGAGAACACAAAAACAGAACACGAGAACACGAGAACACGAGAGCACGAGAGCACGAGAACACAAGAACAGAACACGAGAGCACGAGAACACAAGAACAGAACACAAGAGCACGAGAACACAAGAACAGAACACGAGAACACAAGAACAGAACACGAGAACACAAGAACACAAGAACAGAACACAAGAGCATGAGAACACAAGAACACAAGAACAGAACACGAGAACACAAGAACAGAACACCAGAGCACAAGAACACAAGAACACGAGAGCACGAGAACACAAGAACAGAACACAAGAGCACGAGAGCACGAGAACACAAGAACAGAACACAAGAACAGAACACGAGAGCACGAGAACACAAGAACACAAGAGCACGAGAACACAAGAACACAAGAACACGAGAACACAAGAACACGAGAACACGAGAACAGAACACAAGAACACAAGAACAGAACACGAGAGCACGAGAACACAAGAGCACGAGAACACAAGAGCACGAGAACACGAGAGCACGAGAACACAAGAACAGAACACGAGAGCACGAGAACACAAGAACAGAACACGAGAGCACGAGAACACGAGAACACGAGAACACAAGAACAGAGCACGAGAACACGAGAGCACAAGAACACGAGAGCACGAGAACACAAAAACAGAACACGAGAGCACGAGAACACAAGAACAGAACACGAGAACACGAGAGCACGAGAACACAAGAACAGAACACAAGAGCACGAGAACACAAGAACACAAGAACAGAACACGAGAACACAAGAACAGAACACCAGAGCACAAGAACACAAGAACAGAACACAAGAACACAAGAACAGAACACAAGAGCACGAGAACACAAGAACACAAGAACAGAACACGAGAACAGAACACGAGAACACAAGAACAGAACACGAGAACACGAGAGCACGAGAACACAAGAACACAAGAACACAAGAACACAAGAACACGAGAACACAAGAACACGAGAACACAAGAACAGAACACGAGAACACAAGAACAGAACACGAGAGCACGAGAACACAAGAGCACGAGAACACAAGAGCACGAGAACACAAGAGCACGAGAACACGAGAACACAAGAACACGAGAACACAAGAACAGAACACGAGAGCACGAGAACACAAGAGCACGAGAACACGAGAGCACGAGAACACAAGAACAGAACACGAGAGCACGAGAACACAAGAACAGAACACGAGAGCACGAGAACACAAGAACAGAACACGAGAGCACGAGAACACAAGAACAGAACACGAGAGCACGAGAACACAAGAACAGAACACGAGAACACGAGAACACGAGAGCACGAGAACACGAGAGCACGAGAGCACGAGAACACCAGAACACCAGAACACCAGAACACCAGAACACCAGAACACAAGAACACCAGAACACCAGAACACAAGAACACCAGAACAGAACACGAGAGCACAAGAGCACAAGAACATGAGAGCACGAGAACACAAGAACACAAGAACAGAACACAAGAACACGAGAACACAAGAACAGAACACGAGAACACAAGAACAGAACACGAGAGCACGAGAACACAAGAGCACGAGAACACAAGAGCACGAGAACACAAGAACACGAGAACACAAGAACACGAGAACACAAGAACAGAACACGAGAGCACGAGAACACAAGAACAGAACACGAGAACACGAGAACACGAGAACACGAGAGCACGAGAACACGAGAACACGAGAACACCAGAACACAAGAACACAAGAACACCAGAACACAAGAACACCAGAACAGAACACGAGAGCACAAGAGCACAAGAACATGAGAGCACGAGAACACAAGAACACAAGAACAGAACACAAGAACACGAGAACACATGAGCACAAGTACAAGCCCACAGACAAGCGTTCTTGTACAGATACACGCTTCTGTGAAACAGGAAGTGATCTCTGTACTAATATGGGTTGAACTCTGATTGGCTGTCTTACCTTTGACCTTTGTTTGTAGGACCAGGTGTGTAGTGATGTGGCAAAGAGGCTCCGCCTCCTGGAGGACAGCTGGAGGTCTGGTAGACTTAGCCTACCAGTGAGGAGACGCATGGGCACTCTGTCTCTAGGTAACCTGTCTCATCATAAACCTCCCTGAGGTCTCCCTGATCACCTGTCTGTGTCTGGACTTACCTGTCTGTCTCTCAGAGTTACAGTCTGGTCACTGGGACTCAGCTGATGAGGTCCATCGCTCTCTGATGGTTGATCATGTGACCGAAGTCAGCCAATGGATGGTCGGTGTCAAACGACTCATCGCCGAGACCCGAAACCTGAATCCAGAACTTTTAGAACCAGTCCAGGACCCTGCAGCACCAGTCCAGGACCCTGAAGTACCAGTCCAGGACCCTGCAGCACCAGTCCAGGACCCTGCAGCACCAGTCCAGGACCCAACAGTATCAGTCTAGGACTGTTAATCCGCAGGTGTCTGCAGCCTTTGACTCTTTAAAGCAAAACCAGGATCTGGGGATGATAATCCTCACATTCATTCTCATATCTCAGCAGAAGGTCAAAGGTCAGAATGGCAGGACCTTGTAGGGGGTCAGTGGTTAGCTGTGGTGTCAGGACTTTAGACTCTCCAGACCAGAACGTTTCAAACTGAGGCTCCTCTACAGCGAGTGAGGGAGAGTTAAACCCCACATAGACTCTGCTCTCTGGACCCCACAGACTGTAGATTCTTGACCCTACATAGACTGTAGACTCTGGTCTCTGGACCCCACATAGACTGTAGAGTCTGATCTCTTGACTCTGGAACCCACATAGACTGTAGACTCTGGTCTCTGTACCCCCCCATAGACACTGGACTTTGAACCCCAATTGACTGGTCCCCACATATACTGAAGTCTCTGAACTCTGGATCCCACATAGACTACACTCTGGTCTCTGGTCTCTGGTCCCCACAGACTTTGATATCTGGACCCTGCACCCCACATAGACTCTGGACTGTGGCAGACCCCGTCAGTAGTGTCTCTCAACCTTTCTATCGATCTAAAGTCATGTGATGTTTGCACCAATCTGTGAACTCGCTGCTCATAATGAATAAATCTCTGTTCTGTCGTCAGAAAGTCTTTGTGTCTTTGTTCTTCATGTGTTCGGGTTAGAAACCGGGACCATCAGGGACCAGACCCCCACCCTGTAGACCTGATCCAGAGCTGCCAGAGGACACAGTAGTAGAATAAGCATCTTCATGCGAGACAGTAGAACCCCTGAGAGCTTCATTAGTTTAGTCTTTTAGTTAGCCCTCTGCTGTTTGTTCATGTTGTGCCTGTCATGAAGGCTGCAGCCTGCAGGGGGCGCTGGAGCTACTTTCACCAGTTTTCCGTCAGTCAGATTGTAACTTTTTTTTTAAAGTTATCAGTAGTTTGACTCTTCAGACTGAGCAGCAGAGCTCAGTCTGAACTCTGCTGACCAATCAGCTCTGATGCTCCTCCTCTTCATCCTCCTCTTCCTCCAAAAGAGGAAACCAAGCAGAAAGAATGAGTGACAGACCAACAGAAAGAGCCTGCAGAGCCAAGCAAACCTAAAAATAGACCAAAGAAGAAGAGAGGGGTGGTTCCCTCTAGCCACAGCAGAAAACACGTATATACTATAATACTTATATATAGTAATACTTATATATAATAATACTTAGTAATACTTATATATAGTAATACTTTATATATAATAACAGAGCACAATTATTTCTATTAAAAACACAAACAATGAAAGACAGATTTTGAGAATCTAGAATCAAGAATTACCAAAATTATTATTATCTGATGGATTGTCAGTTGGATGGAGGGAGCCAGTGCCCCAGGAGACCCAGACCACCAGGAGACCCAGACTACCAGGAGACCCAGACCACCAGGAGACCCAGACACCTGGAGACCCAGACCACCATGAGACCCAGACCACCATGAGACCCAGACTACCAGGAGACCCAGACCACCAGGAGACCCAGACCACCAGCAGACCCAGACCACCAGGAGACCCAGACCACCAGGAGACCCAGACCACCATGAGACCCAGACTACCAGGAGACCCAGACCACCAGGAGACCCAGACCACCAGCAGACCCAGACTACCAGGAGACCCAGACCACCAGGAGACCCAGACCACCAGGAGACCCAGACCACCATGAGACCCAGACCACCATGAGACCCAGACCATCAGGAGACCCAGACCACCAGGAGACCCAGACCACCAGGAGACCCAGACCACCAGCAGACCCAGACCACCAGGAGACCCAGACTACCAGGAGACCTAGACCACCATGAGACCCAGACCACCAGGAGACCCAGACCACCAGGAGACCCAGACTACCAGGAGACCCAGACCAACAGGAGACCCAGACCACCATGAGACCCAGACCACCAGGAGACCCAGACCACCATCAGACCCAGACCACCAGGAGACCCATACCACCAGGAGACCCAGACCACCATGAGACCCAGACCACCAGGAGACCCAGACCACCAGGAGAACCAGACTACCAGGAGACCCAGACCATAAGGAGACCCAGACCATCAGGAGACCCAGACCACCATGAGACCCAGACCACCATGAGACCCAGACTACCAGGAGACCCAGACCACCAGGAGACCCAGACCACCAGCAGACCCAGACCACCAGGAGACCCAGACCACCAGGAGACCCAGACCACCATGAGACCCAGACTACCAGGAGACCCAGACCACCAGGAGACCCAGACCACCAGCAGACCCAGACTACCAGGACACCCAGACCACCAGGAGACCCAGACCACCAGGAGACCCAGACCACCATGAGACCCAGACCACCAGGAGACCCAGACCATCAGGAGACCCAGACCACCATCAGACCCAGACCACCAGGAGACCCATATCACCAGGAGACCCAGACCACCATGAGACCCAGACCACCAGGAGACCCAGACCACCAGGAGAACCAGACTACCAGGAGACCCAGACCATAAGGAGACCCAGACCATCAGGAGACCCAGACCACCAGGAGACCCAGACCACCAGGAGACCCAGACCATCAGGAGACCCAGACCACCGAGATACCTAGACCACCAAGAGACCCAGACCACAAGGAAACAGACCACCAGGAGATCCAGACCACCAGGAGACCCAGACCACAAGGAAACAGACCACCAGGAGACCCAGACAACCAGGAGACCCAGACCATCAGGAGACCCAGACCACCAGGATTATGAAATGTATGAAGGCTGCATTCCATTTAGATTTGAAGCTGCTGGGATTTGAATGCTCTATAAGCTGAAATATCAATTAGATATAGAATCTATAACCCGACCATCAGTAAGTTTTAGAATCCAGTCTACAAAGCTCATGTGGACTGGATTGAGTCCCCTGACCCTCCAGGGTCTGGTCAGCTAGTCTCCCATCAAGAGCTGCTCACCCAGTAATGGGAACCAGCTGGGCCGTGTGCCAACCAACCCAGGTTCGATCACCAGACCTGGGCCACCAGACCTGGGCCACCAGACCTGGACCACCAGGTATTGCAGTATTAATACTCACAGTATTGCAGTATTAATACTGACAGTGTTGCAGTAGTGATACTCACAGTATTGCAGTATTAATACTCACAGTATTGCAGTAGTGATACTCGCAGTATTAATACTCATAGTATTGCAGTAGTGATACTCACAGTATTGCAGTATCAATAGTCACAGTATAGCAGTTGTGATACTCACAGTATTGCAGTAGTGATACTCACAGTATTGCAGTATTAATACTCACAGTATTGCAATAGTGATACTCACAGTATTGCAGTAGTGATACTCACAGTATTGCAGTATTGATACTCACAGTATTGCAGTATTAATACTCACAGTATTGCAGTATTAATACTCAGTGTTGCAGTAGTGATACTCACAGTATTGCAGTATCAATAGTCACAGTATTGCAGTAGTGATACTCACAGTATTGCAGTAGTGATACTCACAGTATTGCAGTATTAATACTCACAGTATTGCAGTAGTGATACTCACAGTATTGCAGTAGTGATACTCACAGTATTGCAGTAGTGATACTCACAGTATTGCAGTATTGATACTCACAGTATTGCAGTATTAATACTCACAGTATTGCAGTAGTGACACTCAGAGTATTGCAGTATTAATACTCACAGTGTTGCAGTAGTGATACTCACAGTATTGCAGTATTAATACTCAGTGTTGCAGTAATGATATTCACAGTATTGCAGTAGTGATACTCAGTGTTGCAGTAGTGATATTCACAGTATTGCAGTATAGTATTTTAGTACCTCAGTGTTTGCAGTCTTACTTTCCAGCACGCAAAGAGAGAGAATGCAGTTACCATGGCAACCCTTCGTGTGTGTGTGTGTGTGTGTGTGTGTGTGTGTGTGTGTGTGTGTGTGTGTGTGTGTGTGTGTGTGTGTGTGTGTGTGTGTGTGTGTGTGTCCTGGCCTGTGATTGGCTGATGGGGGAGAGTGGGCGGGCAGGTTGAGCGTCTCTCTCCCACAGATATTCAGGACGGAGAGACGGAGACGCAGCTCTCCTCACTGCTTGTTCCATCATCCCTCCATCTTCTTCCTCCTCTTCCTCCTCCTCCTCCTCCTCTCTAAAACTCTTCTTCTCCTCATTTCTATCTTCTCTTCTCCAACCTCCACACACACATATAGGCAGGCAGGTTTAACTCTTGGCCTTCATCACCATCATCTTCATCATCTTCATCATCCTCGGAGAAAGAAGGACAGGGAGCACCCTGACCCCTCACCTCGCCAGGTCACCATGGCAACGGTCATCTGTACCCGTTTCACCGAAGAGTTTCAGATGTACGAAGAGCTGGGAAAGTAAGTATTAAGATCATCTTCATCTTCCTCATCATCATCTCCATCAGGAAGAGTTTTCAGAGTATCAGGTACCACGAATATTAATTATGGTAATATTGTATCTATTTTATTAGATTATATTTTGAATACATTTATTTAATTTTTATTTTATACATAATCTTTTTATTTATATCTGTTCATACCTTTTTTATTAATTTCATATCATATTAATGATTTTGAAAATAGTTTGTTACACGTCCATGAAATTGAATCAATTTAATTCACGGTTTTATTATTTTGTCCACATTTTATTACAACCATTATTTTAGTTGTATGTTTTAATTACTTTTATTACTGACATATTTAGTTGTTACACATTTATTTCAAATACAAGAAATGTTTCTCTATTATTCACTGAAATCAGTTTGGTTTCAGTGAATTTGTTCATTTATTTATTATTGATCAGTTTCTAATCAATAATGATAAACGGATGGATGAGTGGATCACCTGTTTGACCCTAACCCACTCACAGCCCACACACCCACACACACGCACGCACGCACACACACACTGCACACACACACACACACACACGCATGCATGCAAACACACACACACACGCGCGCGCGCACGCACGCACATACTCACAGATGCACACACACACACACACACACACACACACCCACGCGCGTGCACACACACTCACAGATGCACACACACACAGGTCTCTTACATAATGTGTGGGTGGCAGGATAACAGAATACATCTTTCACAGAGAGCTTTGTGTAAAAACTCTGCTTCAGTTTCCAGGGTGAGTTTGATCTGGAGGAAATAGTAATTAATACGTTATAACAACCTTATTGTTATTAATCACACAACATTGTTCTTTATGATAAATCTTTTTTTCCCATAAAATAGAAGTAAAGTAATTGTGAGAGATTAATTCCGGACGTTTAGGACCCTGGATCCTATATATAATGTTAGCAGTAGTAGTAGTAGTATTAGTAATGGTAGCAGTAGTAGTATCATTAGTAAAGTGTTAGCATTATTATTCACATTAGCAGTGTTACTGTTATTATTCATATTAGCAGTGTTAGCATTAATATTCATATTAGCAGTGTCAGCGTTAATATTCACATTAGCAGTGTCAGCGTTAATAATCATATTAGCAGTTTTAGCGTTAATATTCACATTAGCAGTGTTAGCATTATTATTCACATTAGCAGTTTTATTGTTATTATTCATATTAGCAGTGTTAGCGTTAATATTCATATTAGCAGTGTTAGCGTTAATATTCACATTAGCAGTGTTACTGTTAATATTCATATTAGCAGTGTTAGTGTTAATATTCACATTAGCAGTGTTAGCATTATTATTCACATTAGCAGTTTTATTGTTATTATTCATATTAGCAGTGTTAGCGTTAATATTCACATTAGCAGTGTTAGTGTTAATATTCACATCAGCAGTGTTACTGTTAATATTCATATTAGCAGTGTTAGTGTTAATATTCACATTAGCAGTGTTACTGTTAATTGTCATATTAGCAGTGTTAGCGTTAATATTCATATTAGCAGTGTTAGCGTTAATATTCACATTAGCAGTATTAGCATTAGTATTCATATTAGCAGTGTTAGCGTTAATATTCATATTAGCAGTGTTAGCGTTAATATTCACATTAGCAGTGTTAGTGTTAATATTCACATTAGCAGTGTTAGCGTTAATATTCATATTAGCAGTTTTAGCGTTAATATTCACATTAGCAGTGTTAGCATTAGTATACACATTAGCAGTGTTACTGTTATTATTCATATTAGCAGTGTTAGCGTTAATATTCACATCAGCAGTGTTACTGTTAATATTCATATTAGCAGTGTTAGTGTTAATATTCACATTAGCAGTGTTACTGTTAATTGTCATATTAGCAGTGTTAGCGTTAATATTCATATTAGCAGTGTTAGCGTTAATATTCACATTAGCAGTATTAGCATTAGTATTCATATTAGCAGTGTTAGCGTTAATATTCATATTAGCAGTGTTAGCATTAATATTCACATTAGCAGTATTAGCGTTAGTATTCACATTAGCAGTGTTAGCGTTAATATTCACAGTGTTAGCATTAATATTCACATTAGCAATGTTAGCATTAGTATTCACATTAGCAGTATTAGCGTTAATAATCACATTAGCAGTGTTAGCGTTAGTATTCACATTAGCAATGTTAGCATTAGTATTCACATTAGCAGTATTAGCGTTAATAATCACATTAGCAGTATTAGCGTTAGTATTCACATTTGCAGTATTAGCATTAATGTTAACAACAAACCTTTCGGTTCAACAAACTGGTACAGTTTGCAAAATGTGGGAAGTTAAATAAATATTAATAGAACAGTAAGAGTTGCAGTAAAAATGTACCTCGTTGTAACCTTAATACCACTTTTATATTGTAAAAAATATATTGTTTGGACAGAAAAATAGAATGTTGTCACAGAAATAAATATAACAGAAAGATATCATTTTAGAATGTAGAAAAAGGTCTTGGAAACGTGACATTGTTTTGTTTCTCATTCTAAAAAAGTGATTGTTCCTTCTGTTGCGTTTCCAGGGGAGCGTTTTCGGTGGTGCGGCGCTGTGTGAAGGTGCTGTCGGGCCAAGAGTACGCCGCCAAGATCATCAACACCAAGAAGCTCTCTGCCAGAGGTGAGGACATGCAGGCCGACTGCAGGATATTAATACACGTATTAATACTATCAATACACATATCAATACTATCAACACACGTATCCATACTATCAATACGCGTATCAATACACTTATCAATACACTTACACAAACATAGAAACATTATCAATTCATTATGAGATCTTATGTGTGTGTGTGTGTGTGTGTGTGTGTGTGTGTGTGTGTGTGTGTGTGTGTGTGTGTGTGTGTTGCTAAGATTAGTAGACTTGCTAACATTAGCATACTTGCTAACATTAGCAGACTTGCTAACATTAGCATCAATAGCTGTGATCAGTGATCAATATGTTGGTTTTGTCAGATCATCAGAAGTTGGACCGCGAAGCTCGAATCTGTCGTTTACTGAAGCACCCAAACATTGGTGAGTACTACTACTACTACTACTACTCTTAATATTACTATTACTACTTCATGATGATGGTGAAGATGATGGTGACCTCTTCCTGTCTGTCCTTCACAATAAAAGCCTGTTTCTTCAAAACCAAGTGCTTTATTAAAGCGACTCAAACTGAACCAGGATCAGTCCGATCTTTAAATATGACCTCACATGGTCCCACCCAGCCAATCAGGAGGCTGCAGCTGAACCTGTCGTCCAATCAGAGCTTTGTGTGGACAGGTGATGCTCCACAGACACAGAGGAGTGTTACGCAACTGTACTGTGTGTGTGTGTGTGTGTGTGTGTGTGTGTGTGTGTGTGTGTGTGTGTGTGTGTGTGTGTGTGTGTGTGTGTGTGTGTGTGTGTGTGTGTGTGTGTGTGTGTGTGTGTGCGTGCGTGTGTGGGAGGAGAGAGGGTTTTGATGCCTTCACCTAAGGACACTGTTGCCTAGCAACACTCTCACATACACACCTGTGTGAAAGCACTCCTACACAGTAACGCGGTGGGTTTGATTTGTTACACAATAAAGTTTCAACATTCAGACGACCACGATCATCAAGTATTTAGACGTTGTACTGTCGTGTAAATACAGCAGTACGATTACTACTAGTACTAGTACAAGTACCCTCTGTCTGCTGTGAAGGTGTTATTCCCAACATGTTTCCTGGTGAATGTGTGATGTGTGATGTGAGAACAGCGTAGCTTAGCACGAGAGACTGACTGCTAGCTTAGCTTGTAGCATCCTGACAGCTCGGTTCTGATTGGTTCATGAGATTCGTTGCTTCTTGCAGTGCGGCTCCATGACAGCATCTCAGAGGAGCTCCATCATTACCTCATCTTTGACCTGTGAGTGCTGCTCTGTTCCTTTAGGAATGACGAGTCTGTGATGTCACTTCCTGTTCCATGACGTGTGTCCTGCTCTAAATAGGTTCGTTCGAGATGAGCCAGTTCTGCGCATAATCGATCGCCGGCGATCGGTGCGCAATGCATGCTGGGTAGATTTGTGTCCGACTTGATCCCCACTTGCTCTGACGTCATGCACACGTGGTCAACGATAATCTCACGGGAGCGAGGCGGCCGTCGATTTTAGAGCCAGGCGCCGCAGCAGCTCTCCACCGACTGCGTGGCCCAGTGCATGATGGGAAACGCCTGGCTCTCGCCACATCAGAGAGCTGATTGGCTCTTAGATTTGACAGCAAACACCACGTGTTCGGAAAATTCTTATTTTATGTGTAGTTGTAATACTTAATGCTTGATTGTTGACTATTAGTCTCATGTTTAATCTGAAAACATACCGTGTGTTTTTGACACTAATAAAGTATATCGTGCGCTCCGCTCGGCTTCAGCCAATCGCCTTGTAGCTCCATCACTGCTTCTGTCAATCGCCTTGTAGCTCCGTCACTGAGAGCTAAACACTCCACAAAGTCTCGACTGTTCTCTGTCCTGGCTCCTCGATGGTGGAATGAGCTCCCCATTGACATCAGAACAGCAGAAAGTCTCTACATCTTCCGTCGCAAACTAAAAACACATCTTTTCCGACTATACCTTGAATAAAGGATGTAGCACTATAGTAGCACTGAAATGGCTCTTACTGACAGCACTTTGTAGTTGAACTTTTTGACGAAATTGTACCTTCTTGATTCTTGTTGTTCTGATTCTTGTTTGTACTCACGGTGGAATCACTTATTGTAAGTCGCTTTGGATAAAAGCGTCAGCTAAATGAAATGTAATGTAATGTAATGTAATATAAGACATATCAAAAAAACCCACACACATGTCTACATGAATATATATGTTTATAAACACATGAATATGAAACACATATGAATAATTCCAAACGTGATGTGTAAACTACAAGTAGACTACAGATCGCAACTAACAGGAAGTCCTTTTTTCTTTGACTTCCTGTGTAAACTTTGAAGTCATCTGAAAACTGTCCGACTTGATAGCAGTTTCTTGTCTCCGCCCCGTGATGCTGCCGTCTGCTCTCGTCTGGATTCCAGGCGAGAGCAGCTCTTTCGAACGAGCCTAATGACGAGAGTGTGATGTCACTTCCTGTTCCATGACGTGTGTCCTGCTCTAAATGACGAGAGTGTGATGTCACTTCCTGTTCCATGACGTGTGTCCTGCTCTAAATGACGAGAGTGTGATGTCACTTCCTGTTCCATGACGTGTGTCCTGCTCTAAATGACGAGAGTGTGATGTCACTTCCTGTTCCATGACGTGTGTCCTGCTCTAAATGACGAGAGTGTGATGTCACTTCCTGTTCCATGACCGTGTGATCGTGTGCTCTTCGTCTCTCAGGGTGACGGGTGGAGAGCTGTTTGAAGATATCGTAGCCAGAGAATATTACAGTGAAGCTGACGCCAGGTAAGAAATATACATCAATAAATGTGCTACACATGACCTCTGATCTCTGAGCTCTGACCACTGTCTCTCTGTGAGCAGTCACTGTATCCAGCAGATTTTGGAGGCGGTGCTACATTGTCACCAGATGGGCGTCGTCCACCGAGACTTGAAGGTACCAGTCTGGCTGGAGTTAGCATCTCTCATGTACACCAATGGGCAGGGTTGGCATGTTAGCATCTCTAATGTACACCAATGGGCAGAGTTAGCATGTTAGCATCTCTCATGTACACCAATGGGCAGAGTTAGCATGTTAGCATCTCTCATGTACACCAATGGGCAGAGTTAGCATGTTAGCATCTCTAATGTACACCAATGGGCAGAGTTAGCATGTTAGCATCTCTCATGTACACTAATGGGCAGAGTTAGCATGTTAGCATCTCTAATATACACCAATGGGCAGAGTTAGCATGTTAGCATCTCCTCTGTGTATCCAGCCAGAGAACCTGCTGCTGGCCTCGAAGTCGAAAGGAGCTGCGGTGAAACTGGCTGACTTCGGCCTCGCCATCGAGGTGGAGGGAGACCAGCAGGCCTGGTTTGGTAAGACCCGACAGATACTAACTATAATCCTGAACCAGTCCTAACTATAAACTTGAACCAGTCCTAACTATAGTGTGTGTGTGTGTGTGTGTGTGTGTGTGTGTGTGTGTGTGTGTGTGTGTGTGTGTGTGTGTGTGTGTGTGTGTGTGTGTGTGTGTGTGTGTGTGTGTGTGTGTGTGTGTTTGTTTACAGGCTTTGCGGGGACCCCTGGTTATCTGTCCCCAGAGGTTTTGAGGAAGGACCCTTATGGCAAAGCCGTCGACCTTTGGGCTTGTGGTCAGATTCTATTCTGCTTCTACTCTACTACTGTTTCCTTGTTTCCTTGTTTCCTCTCCTCTCTCATGTATATTTGTCTCAGGTGTGTCTTGCTCTCTCTCCATCAGGTGTGATTCTCTACATCTTATTGGTCGGTTATCCTCCGTTCTGGGATGAAGATCAACATCGTCTCTACCAGCAGATCAAAGCTGGAGCCTATGATGTAGGTCACATGACCTCCTCCTTCTCCTCCTCTTCTCCTTGAACTCAGATATTTGTCTTTTAATGAGATTTATTAAAAATAAATCATTCAGTCATTGAATAGAGTGATTAAATGCTATTTCCCCCACTTTATAGTTTCCTTCTCCTGAATGGGACACAGTGACTCCTGAAGCCAAAGATCTCATAAATAAGATGTTGACCATCAATCCGTCTAAAAGGATCACAGCAGCCGAGGCGCTCAAACACCCCTGGATCTCTGTGAGGCTCTCTGTGTATTTATACACAGAATATGTGTATATATATCTAAGTATGTGTGTCTAGTGTATATGTATACTATGGTGATGATGTTTCCTCTTCCTCTCAGCATCGCTCCACCGTGGCGTCCTGTATGCACAGACAGGAGACGGTCGAGTGTCTGAAGAAGTTCAATGCAAGGAGGAAACTCAAGGTAGGTCACATGTCAGAGGTCACATGTCTCATGTCAAAGGTCACGTGTCTCATATTAGAGGTCACATGTCTCATATTAGAGGTCACATGTCTCATGTTAGAGGTCACATGTCTCGTGTTAGAGGTCACATGTATCATATTAGAGGTCACATGGCTCATGTTAGAGGTCACATGTCTCGTGTTAGAGGTCACATGTATCATATTAGAGGTCACATGGCTCATGTTAGAGGTCACATGTCTCGTGTTAGAGGTCACATGTCTCGTGTTAGAGGTCACATTTCTCATGTTAGAGGTCACATGTCTCGTGTTAGAGGTCACATGTCTCGTGTTAGAGGTCACATGTCTCGTGTTAGAGGTCACATGTCAGAGGTCACATGTCTCGTGTTAGAGGTCACATGTCTTGTGTTAGAGGTCACATGTCTTGTGTTAGAGGTCACATGTCTTGTGTTAGAGGTCACATGTCAGAGGTCACATGTCAGAGGTCACATGTCTCGTGTTAGAGGTCACATGTCTCGTGTTAGAGGTCACATGTCTCGTGTTAGAGGTCACATGTCTCATGTTAGAGGTCACATGTCTCGTGTTAGAGGTCACATGTCTCATATTAGAGGTCACATGTCTTGTGTTAGAGGTCACATGTCTTGTGTTAGAGGTCACATGTCTCATATTAGAGGTCAAATGTCTCATATTACACATCACATGTTAGAGGTCACATGTCTCATGTTAGAGGTCACATGTATCATGTTAGAAGTCACATGACTCGTGTTAGAGGTCACATGTCTCATGTTAGAGGTCACATGTCTCATGTTAGAAGTCACATGACTCGTATTAGAGGTCGCCTGTCCTTCCATCCTCTTTCCTTTCCTACCGGCCCTTTGTTTTCCTTTCCTGTTCTTTTTCCTCCCTTCCTTTACTACCTCCTGTCCTTACTCATTCCCTCGTTTCATATCTTCCTTCCTTGCTCCTTTCCTCTCTACCTTTCTTTAGTAATTCCCTTCCCTCATTTCCTTTCTCCCTTCCTTTCTAACCTCCCTTCCTTCCTGTGTTCCTTGTCTCCTTTCCTTCAGGGAGCCATCCTGACCACCATGTTGGCCACCAGGAATTTCTCCGGTGAGATAATCAGCTGCTCTGATCGCTGTGGGTTTGACCTTTGACCTGTTTGTGTCTCAGTAGCAAAGCCAAACAATCAGCTGTTGGCTTCTACACAATTATCAGGTTAACGCTGTGTGTGTGTGTGTGTGTGTGTGTGTGTGTGTGTGTGTGTGTGTGTGTGTGTGTGTGTGTGTGTGTGTGTGTGTGTGAGAAAAAGCAGCAGCTGTCATAAAGTTTTAAACACATTTAGGGCACCAGAGACCTATAAATATCATGAGACCACCGAGAGAGACAGACAGGCAGAGAGACAGACCGTCGAACTTTAAACTTGTTTGTTGATGATACAATGTTTATATTAATATCAGTGACTTCAGAGGGAAGAGACATAACCTGTCTCTTTCTCCAACTGTCTCACCTTCAACCTAAATCTGTCCAGTGACCAGCACCTGTCTGTCTGCCTGTCTGTCTGTCTGTCTGCATTCAGACAGTCAGACTCACAAGCAGGAATCAGTTCTGTAATTCTTCTTTTTGTTTCATTTCCATTTTTTTATTCTTTGGTATTTCTTCTTTTATTTTGAAGTACTTCCTGTCAGTTTGCCAGAGGGCACGTAGGCAGCGGTTGTGGGTGCGATGCCGTCGCTCCTCTTCACCGCGTTTGTTCCTTTCTTTCTGACTTTGGTGCTTCTTTTTCTCTTCGTCCTCATCCCTCGTTCAGGAGGAAAGAGCGGCAACAAGAAGGCCGACGGCGTCAAGGTAACGCCTGCTGGTTGTTGTTGTTGTTGTTGTTGTTGTTGTCGTCGTCACTGCTCACCTGTCAGGGTGGCTGCTCGTATACAAGGCGGAGCGTCATCGAATCCTCTCACAGCTTTACACACACTAACGTTTTTAAGAAACATCTTCTTTCTGCTTTAGTGTCTCTCATTGGCTCGCAGGAGATAAGATCCGCCTTTTTGAACTTTGACAGCCAATCAAGAGCCAATGTGAAAGCAGCTTTCTGAATGAGCTGGGGCCTGTTGCACAAAACTAGGATAAGGGATTAAGCCAGGATATCTTGGTGATCCTGGCTCAATTGATCCGTAATCCGGTTGCACTAAAGATGGATAGGGGGCAGGAGGATATGTTATGGTATAAATTACCATGGAGATTTATTCTGTGGAGCTAGCCTGCTCCAGACCAGGCTAAATTCCAGGATCTATTTAAT
This sequence comes from Cottus gobio, assembly GCA_023566465.1. NCBI lineage: Eukaryota > Metazoa > Chordata > Actinopteri > Perciformes > Cottidae > Cottus > Cottus gobio. The sequence goes on along the minus strand of CM042229.1, from coordinate 282,265 downwards.
CTCATCCCTAATGTCAGTCAGCAGTCACCACAAATGGAAACCAATAGTTATTTCACTGCTCACTATACATTGTTATCACATATAACTAGACCCACTGTCATTATTTAAACGTTTGTGATCATTCATTTCAATGATTTTGGATGAAAAATGATTTTTAGATGATGTTGCTATCATTAGATAATTTACAGTTTCCCATAGACTATAAGGCTATATATAAAATGATAGAATATTAGGGCCACAGAGGGAAAAAAAGACAAGTCATAATATTGTAACCAGTTGTTTTAAAGGAGGACAGTTGTTAAAATGACAGATGTGGGGCATTTCGTGAAATTGTACTTCAGTATGTTTCATAAACAAAGACATGCTGATGTGCCAGAATATTAAGTATCACATTGTCATAAGTATCAAAACTGTAAAAACAATATGTAGCTTTTCTGCAGAAAGAACCAGCCTCATAAATTTATGACTTTATCCTTTTTCTTCAGTGTGGCCCTAGTACTCTGTCATATAAACAAATACACATTCCATATGAATATAAAAACACAATGTGTAACATTATGTTCCTTTATTGAATAAGGACAAAACAAAGCAGGTAAACCATCAGCTCCTTTCGAAACTGAAGTCACAGTGACTCTACAAGATGGAAAGCACAGAATCCAAGCATATTATACAAAATGATACATACACATTCAAAGGTCTGTATATAACACACCCTGCATGTCTGCACACTAAAATAAATGCAGGACAAATCCATACACATCAACTGAACAGACAAATGAATGGATGCAGTAGCCTCCCTGCAGCCTTGTATTACACACAGTATACCGCACAAACATCATAAGAGGCCAAATTCGTAAAAAAACGAACCCAAAAAAACCCAAATTCCTCTGCCACCGCAGGACATATTTAACCAAAATTGAAAGCACACATACTAACTAAAATAATTCAACACATATTGGTCCCTCAGCAGCCGACCACTGTCGTCATCAGGGAAGATTGCCGGATTGTCCCAGTCCATGGCTGGTGGCACTCTGGGGGCCCTCTCCTTCCTCAGGCAGGCCACATTGTGGAGGACAGCACAAGCCACAGTAATATCACATGCCCTAACAGGGCTGACCCTTAATTTGTGAAGGCAGTGTGTAATTGTGCACTACTTACGCATTCAGGCGGTCTGCAATACTTTGCCACGCTTTTTCTCTTTGCTTTATCACTGTGGCGGTGTTGCCTTTCTTCTTAATTATATCTTTTACCTCCTCGTATGCCTCCATGAGGATTTGTGCTTCCGACGGGGAAAAGTACGCGGCTCTAGTTGCCATGGTAAATCAGTTAATCTGTGATCTGTGGCGGGGTCTATTTGAGTGAGCCGTGAGCGCGCACCTATCCAGGATTGGTTTCACCTGGCTTAATGAATCCGTGTCTGCTCATCCTGGCTTGGTCTTTGTGCAACCAATTAAGCCTGGACGCACATGTTTTGGCTTCATTGAGCTCAGCTGAGTCATTTATCCCGGATGTCTTAATTCTACTTTTGTGCAACAGGCCCCTGATCAGCCCTTTGTTGTTGTTGTTGTTGTTGTTGTTGTTGTTGTTGTTGTTGTTTTAGGAATCATCTGAGAGCACAAACACCACCATCGAGGATGAAGACACCAGAGGTACACACACACACGCACGCACGCACGCACGCACGCACACACACACACACACACACACACACACACACACACTTTCATACACACACACACACATACACTCTAAAACACACACGCGCACACACACACTTTCATATACACACACACACACACACTCTAATACATACACACACACACACACAAAACAAAGGCCGTTTCTCAATACCCAAGTACACAAGTACGGACTTGTGAACTTTTGGAGTACGGACTTCGAGTCCAGACTTCAAGTCCAGACTCCAGGTCCAGACTCCAAAAGTACGGTGAATTGGAACGGCAGCGTTACTTCTTCCGCCATTTCTTCCGTTTGCTGGAGTGAAATGCATTCTGGGATATTTGGCCGTCCAAAGTACACACAAGTCACCTCCGATGCATACCCGGTAAAATGGGCGGAGCGAGCCGCATCCGGGCATTTGGACCGTGCTTGGCTTGATGCGAACTTTGAATTGGAACAGTACTTGAGCTGAGACTGATGACGTTTCACAAGTACACAAGTACAGAGAAGTACGCATATTGAGAAACGGCCAAAGGATTCTCAGCTCAGACAAAAAATTACATCTGACAACTACACTAACCTGTCTGCCTGCCTGCCTCTCTCTCTGTCTCTCTGTCTCTCTGTCTGTCTGTCTGTCTGTCTGTCTGTCTGTCTGTCTGTCTGCCTACCTGTCTGCAGTGAGGAAACAGGACATCATTAAAGTGACCGAGCAGCTCATCGAGGCGATCAGCAACGGAGACTTTGAGAGCTACACGTAAGTAACACCTCTCAGTACACCTGTCTGTCCTCTCAGTACACATGTCTGTCCTCTCAGTACACCTGTCTGTCCTCTCAGTACACATGTCTGTCCTCTCAGTACACCTGTCTGTCCTCTCAGTACACCTGTCTGTCCTCTCAGTACACCTGTCTGTCCTCTCAGTACACATGTCTGTCCTCTCAGTACACCTGTCTGTCCTCTCAGTACACCTGTCTGTCCTCTCAGTACACCTGTCTGTCCTCTCAGTACACCTGTCTGTCCTCTCAATACACCTGTCTGTCCTCTCAGTACACCTGTCTCCCTCAATAATACTCTTTTTTAAACCTGTCTGTCTGTCCCCTCAGTAAAATGTGCGACCCAGCTGTCACAGCATTCGAGCCCGAGGCGTTGGGGAATCTGGTCGAAGGCCTTGACTTCCATCGCTTTTATTTTGAAAACTGTGAGCTGAACCAAACTTATTGCATGATGAACTATCTCACTATGATTTTTGACTTAACTGATGTAGAGACGATAACAGGAACACCTGATTACATATCGCCCTCGGTCTTCAGTCATACGTTGTCTTTTCTGTCCAATGAAGTTCCTCCGTCTGTCCTCAGTGTGGTCTAAGAACAGTAAACCGGTCCACACCACCATCCTGAACCCTCACATCCACCTAGTCGGAGACGAGGCCGCCTGCATCGCTTACATCAGAGTGACTCAGTACATCGACTCCAATGGGACGCCTCGCACCGCCCAATCAGAGGAGACCAGGGTGTGGCACCGCCGCGATGGAAAGTGGCAGATCGTCCATTTCCACCGCTCAGGATCCCCATCCACCCTCAGCAAGTAAGAACAGGTCAGAGAACCAGAATCAGAACCGTTTATTGCCATGTCTGTTTTCACATTCAAGGAATTTGTCCTGGTGGAAGGTGCATACGTTTAACATTTAACAATAAACATTTAACACTACATAGTGCAATAAATAAACTTTCGATCTTTTGTATGTTTGCACATGAGGGGAGTGCAGGGGAGTGTCCAGTGGGAAATTGTCTGGGGGTGTCAAAGTCAGTCAGTGGGGGACCCGGGCTCTGTTAGGGGGACCCGGGCTCTGTTAGGGGGACCCGGGCTCTGTTGGGGGGACCCGGGCTCTGCGTGAGGTCTTGGTCCTGATGGACCGCAACCTCCTGCCAGAGGGGAGGGACACCAACTGTTTGTGTCCAGGGTGAGAGGGATCAGCTACAATCTTCCTCGCCCGCTTCAGGGTCCTTGAAGCAAACAAGTCCTGAGGGACGGCAGATTGCGGCAAATCACCCTCTCGGCAGAGGACAGGGACAGAACTATGCATTCAAAGGACTTCATGACCACAGAGGTCAGAGAGGCATGAGCACCTGCTGGGCTGGGGGAGGGAGGGCTGGTGGTCTGTGGCTGGTTGATGGGGCTGTGAGGGATAGGTCAGGACTGTTCCATTGTCTTTCAAATCTACAGTAGAACTGGTTCAGCACGTCTGCCAGGCGGAGGTTGTTCATGGAGTGGGGGGTGATCTGTCTGAGCCTCTCCAGACAGAAGCAGAGTCACTTGCTGAGAGCTGGTGTTGCAGTTTCTCAGAGTACAGTCGTTTAGCGTCCCTCACCGCCCTGCTAAACCTGTATTTTGACTCTGTATACAAGTCCTTGTCCCCACTACTGAATGCCTGGTCCTTTTGCAGCCTTGTTGTAACTCACTGACTTAGCTGCGTGTTCCAGGAATAGGTGTCGGTCGGACCGCTGACTCTGGAACTGTCTGGACGTTGGTTGGTACCAGTTGATCTTCACTTTACGCTGGTTCACTTCACTGTTTCCACTGCAGCTTCTCTGATCTGCCTTTGAATGTCTTGAGCTTAGTTTGTACTGGTCGTAGTGAATCGGGCGCAAGGTAAACCCGCCAGAAACTCACGTAATCATGGCTGCCGTGAATTTTTGTAACTTGGCCGCACGCAATCACGTTACTATTTACATATCTAGAGATATAGAGAGGACCGATTCGCAAACTTTACAGGATATTCAATCTTAGTTACCTCTGACTCTGGAACTTGGTTAAGGTTAGCTGGTACCTATGACTCTAGAACTGGGTTAAGGTTAGCTGGTACCTATGACTCTAGAACTGGGTTAAGGTTAGCTGGTACCTATGACTCTGGAACTTGGTTATGGTTAGCTGGTACCTCTGACTCTGGAACTTGGTTAAGGTTAGCTGGTACCTATGACTGGAACTGAGTTAAGGTTAGCTGGTACCTATGACTCTAGAACTGGGTTAAGGTTAGCTGGTACCTATGACTGGAACTTGGTTAAGGTTAGCTGGTACCTCTGACTCTGGAACTTGGTTATGGTTAGCTGGTACCTATGACTGGAACTGGGTTAAGGTTAGCTGGTACCTATGACTGGAACTGGGTTAAGGTTAGCTGGTACCTCTGACTCTGGAACTTGGTTAAGGTTAGCTGGTACCTATGACTGGAACTTGGTTAAGGTTAGCTGGTACCTATGACTCTAGAACTGGGTTAAGGTTAGCTGGTACCTATGACTGGAACTGGGTTAAGGTTAGCTGGTACCTCTGACTCTGGAACTTGGTTAAGGTTAGCTGGTACCTATGACTGGAACTTGGTTAAGGTTAGCTGGTACCTATGACTCTAGAACTGGGTTAAGGTTAGCTGGTACCAATGACTGGAACTTGGTTAAGGTTAGCTGGTACCTATGACTCTGGAACTGGGTTAAGGTTAGCTGGTACCTATGACTGGAACTGGGTTAAGGTTAGCTGGTACCTCTGACTCTGGAACTTGGTTAAGGTTAGCTGGTACCTATGACTGGAACTTGGTTAAGGTTAGCTGGTACCTATGACTCTAGAACTGGGTTAAGGTTAGCTGGTACCAATGACTGGAACTTGGTTAAGGTTAGCTGGTACCTATGACTCTGGAACTGGGTTAAGGTTAGCTGGTACCTATGACTGGAACTGGGTTAAGGTTAGCTGGTACCTCTGACTCTGGAACTTGGTTAAGGTTAGCTGGTACCTATGACTGGAACTTGGTTAAGGTTAGCTGGTACCTATGACTCTAGAACTGGGTTAAGGTTAGCTGGTACCTATGACTGGAACTGGGTTAAGGTTAGCTGGTACCTCTGACTCTGGAACTTGGTTAAGGTTAGCTGGTACCTATGACTGGAACTTGGTTACGGTTAGCTGGTACCTATGACTCTAGAACTGGGTTAAGGTTAGCTGGTACCAATGACTGGAACTTGGTTAAGGTTAGCTGGTACCTCTGACTCTGGAACTGGGTTAAGGTTAGCTGGTACCTATGACTGGAACTGGGTTAAGGTTAGCTGGTACCAATGACTGGAACTTGGTTAAGGTTAGCTGGTACCTATGACTGGAACTGGGTTAAGGTTAGCTGGTACCTATGACTCTAGAACTGGGTTAAGGTTAGCTGGTACCTATGACTGGAACTGGGTTAAGGTTAGCTGGTACCTATGACTCTAGAACTGGGTTAAGGTTAGCTGGTACCTATGACTCTAGAACTGGGTTAAGGTTAGCTGGTACCTATGACTGGAACTGGGTTAAGGTTAGCTGGTACCTATGACTGGAACTGGGTTAAGGTTAGCTGTTACCTATGACTCTGGAACTGGGTTAAGGTAAAACACACTTGTTTCTTTGAACAGCTGAGCGTTTATATTTAGGAACCCTCGAACATCCAATATTATATGGAAGCGTGTTATTTTATTTGGATGATGAAATATTCTGTCTGTTGACGTTTCTTCTTCTTCTTCTCTACATCTAGCTAACTTCCAGAGTGGGCGGGTCTTTTCACCGTCGCCTTGACAACTGATTGATTGAGAGATGGCCAGGCGTGTGACCCCAGACAGGAAGTTTGAGAGGAGAGGAGGGGCGGCGCTAGAGAGCAGTGAACTGCACAATCAACCAATCAGCTTCCTCTTCTCAGCTCCTTTGAACTTCAGCCAAGGCCCTTTGGGCAATAAGCTGCACAGATTGTAATAACGTGTGAAAACCTCTTATCTCCTCCATCAGGATGATTGACAGGATCAACACCTCCTTCACGTCCCTTAAAATGCCTTTAATTACTTCTTAACTTCCCCTTAACTTCCCCTAAAAGCTTCATAAAGTTTAATGCCACGTAAACAAATATGTGACACTTATTCATGTAAAGTATTCAGATATTTAACAAGTTTATCAGATTATTGGATGAATTAATGGACTGGAATGTATTATTGTTATTTGAATATGTTGCATATGAACATGAATGCATCAATTAAGGTTTTTTTTAAAGGGTCAAACCACCTTAATTATTATAAAGTAATGTTACATGTATACAAGGGGGGGTCGGTAATACACTTTTGACATTAACCTAAGTTATACATTTACAAGAAAAAACTCATTCAGTATGTTGTTTTCTTCTGAAAAGTCCTAAATCTCGTCTTCATCACTAGACGCTGATTATGATGACGAGATTCTTCCCAATGAGGAAAAAAATACTAATTAACATTTGAGCCGTTATCTCGCAATTGCAAGCAAATAAAAGCAAATATTTTGTACATGTTTCACTTATTCAGTTAATTGTTCAATTATATTTAAAACCAACATCCTAATAATGAAACTAAATCAATACAGTCGAGACGAAACGCCAAACTACATGTTTTTATTTAAATTGTCTGTAAAGAGGTATAAAGAGTTAAATCCTCACAATGTGTTGGATGAACTGTTATTATATTATTCTAACAGATGAAATGTAACATTTAACATTGAATAAGAGGTCTGATGCTCATCTTTCTGCTTCCATCGGGCTCGGAGAGCAACACAAGCTTCCTGCTCTCCGCCCTGCGATCTTCCATGAACCCCCCTCCCCTCCCCACAGGTGTGCTAACGAGGAGGGCCTTAACGAGCTGCTTCACTTCAGGCTTCGTTAGCAGATTTACGAATTGTTTTAGATTTAGAGGATCTGTGAGAGGAAGGAAGGAAGGAAGGAAACACAAGGAGGGAGTTGGAATTTTAAAAAAAAACTAAAAAGCATTGATGATTACATTAAAAATGATTCATGTTTGGGGATGCAGAATGGCGCCAACTCAGAATTTCAGAAATCAGGATTTTTCTCAGAACTTTTTTGGTGTAAAACATTCAGTATGGATGCATTGGGGGGACAAAATGAAAAACTCAGAATGATGCGAGTTACTTTTTTTTATTTTAGAGAAACAATTGCAAAAGTTTATTAATCAAAAGTGTCAACAACAATTCTCACAATACATGTTGCAGAGGGAAGTATTATTAACAATATTAAGCTAAAAAATAAACAAATGCAACAAAAAGGTAACCGACTGTCATGAATTACATTTACTGATTTATCATCTTTACAGTCCAGTGAGGGAAGAAATTAAATTTGAACGGTTGAACTTTATTCACGTGACGCCGTTGATGCTTTTTGTCCCTCCGAGCCTCCGTACTTAGGACGCTCATTGAAACCTCATATCTCTGTTTGCTTTTGTGATTCCATCACATTAGGAGGTGTTTTCCAGGAGATATGAGGTTTCTGGGTTCTGGATGGAGCGCTGGTTTTGCTTCCCTCCTCGGTGTTCTATCTGTACAGACGATGTGGTTCTCTGCATGCAGGACTTGACTTTTCGTGTTGTGTTCTTTCCACTTCGTTTGCTGCTGCCGTTCAGTTTTCCGGCTCTCTGGCGAGCCAACTGACTTGTTAGCTTTGTTAGCGTTCCTCACTGGGAGCAATGGCATCTGCTAGCCGCAAGCTAACAATATGCTGTCTTTGATATTCTGCGACTTTTGACCCGTTGTGTTCGTCTCAGGCTGCTTTTGACCGTCGGGAGAATGTAGAACTTTGTACAATCAGATTATAACTATCATGTAATAATTATTATTATTATGGATATATCTCATGTTTGTATATTTGAAAGCTTTTTAACGTTGGAGCAGACGTGCAGTGCAACACTTTGTGTATTAATAGCTGTATTATTTCCTTAGACGTGTTATAGTGACCAGCTCCTCTTAGCGCCGCTGCCCTTAATTTACTCCACGTTTTGGTGCCATTTGGCGTCCCGGTTCAAAGAAAGAGAGGCTGAACATCTCATTAATACACAGAGCGACATTATGAATCGACCTGTTTCTGCTTCGACACTGAAGTAAAAGTTGGGGATGTTTTTCACGTCCTCCTACCAGAAAAACACAACCGGGACTCCAAATGGCGCCTGCAGAGAGAAAGGCTGTTTTCTAGTGTGTGTTTACTGAAGCGACAAACTCCACTTTGACCTTTTAAGAAACTTGAAAGTTTTGGAAATCTTTGAGGAAAATATCCGAGGAGTCGTTTTCTTACAAGTATTTTTGGTGTTTTTGCTTGAAACTAAAGAATTAATATAAAAGCAGATTCCAGATGTGTTTCCTGTTTGAAGCAGATGTTCAGTGGCTGCCGTCTTTTCACCTTAATGAAGTCTGCAGACGACGCTTTCTCACTCACGGGACGGGGAACCGTTAGCACCTTTCAGGCTAATGGGTTCCCAACAAACAAGCTAACGGGCTAAATATTATTATTATTATTATACATTTTTAATCGATGTTTTGAAAATCATTTAGATTTTTCCAGACAGAAAACATACGATTTTTTTAATTAATATTTTCATAAACAGTGTTTACAAGAGAAGATTAGATGAAAAGTAGAAGGATGTCGATCAATCACAGGACAGACATGTAATTGTTTATTCTAATAATAATAATAATAATAATAATAATAATAATAATAATGATAATAATAATGTAAAAAAAATGTATGTCGTTAAACAGACATTAAACAACCAAACTCCACTGGCAACATTTCACAAGTGATTAATTATTAATCAATTAATTAATTAATTATTCATTAATTACTGGTTGTTTGTTTCCTTCCAGAAACACAAATGAAAGTGAACATTTACGTTTTAATTTCTACGTGTAAAAATAAAATCCGAAGTTCAAACAGGATGCTCGCGGTTTCCCGTCCGCCATGTTCACGCTCTGCAGAATCAATAATCAATGATCAATAATTTGCTCCACTTAGCTTTTTCTACTATGATGAATATCGTACTGTTCTGTATTAACTGGACTCCAATGCTGCATGCTCAGTGTGTAACTGTGTGTGTGTGTGTGTGTGTGTGAGAGAGAGAGTTTTTAATCCTTTAAAGGAGTATTTATTTTTCTTCTGCATCATGTTCATGTTTCTGTAAATAAACTGTAGTGGTCAAATACTGCCTTTTGATTGGTCTGTTTTTACCTTTTTCAAACTCTGTAAACTTCATTTTATTATTACAAATTCAAACTTTTAATACTGCATCTGTGTACACAATGTGAACACAGCAACAAGACATAACGGAACACTTCATCCTTCAGTTTATCATAAACATTCATTATATATATATATATATATATATATATATATATGTATATGTATATATATATGTATATGTATATGTATATATATATATATATATATGTATATGTATATGTATATATATATATGTATATGTATGTATATATATATGTGTGTGTGTGTATATATATATATTCTAATATCTATTTATTGTATTGATATAGTTTGACACTAAAAAAAAACGTATAACTGAATCTGTAGTATTTGTATTTTTAATATAAAGAACGTGTGTTTCCGATAATTACCACGTGGGGCAGCAGCTCGTTCCCGCGCTGAAATGTATCAACTTTGACCCGGAAGCGGAAATTCCTTCTTTCTTGTTTCAGCTTCGTTTAGAGACACACTGAGGTGAGTTCTGCTCTTGACTTCAATCCGACTTAAATCCGCGTTTCACCTGAACATCCGACCATCTACCGTGCGAGGTTCACATCTCAGGTGAAGTCTGCTCGAGTCCCGGAGGACATTGTTCTTCTGCGTGAAACGCTTCTTCTGTTTTTAACGTTTTTCTTTTCGTCTCTGAGCCGCTGCTACATGTCGCCATCTTAGCTCCTCCAGCAGGTTCTGAGCGGCGGGAAACTGAGTTTATCCATTTATTCTGTTCAGTTAACGGCTGCGGGGTCACGCGCGTGTTTTTTTTTTTTTTACCTGTTTAACATTGTGTCCGTAAAGCAGGTGCGTTCAGCCAGAAGCTAACATGCTAACGTTAGCGTCTGGCCCGTTGGGTTGTCTAAGAGAACACTAGAACCGTTTTTATCCGGTAACCTCCGGGAAACCGTCACGTGACGCTGCCGGTTTCATCCCGGTCACTTGGAGCCTCCACGTGGCCGACTCGACCCGCGGGGTCCTGAACCGGGTTTAGTTAAACGTGTTAAAGGATGTGAAATTCGAATAAACGACACGTGGAGGCTCCGTGAACGCACCAGGGTGACAGAAGTGCAGCAGGCGTCGTAACAATATATTATAACGTTATAACATTACGTGGTAATGTCATAGTATAACCAGAAGCTTTTATTTTGAAGAGACTGCGCTAATCTCGTCTTATTATTGGAATCATTCTGTATTAACTGTCTGCATGGTCCAGTTCACTGACCAGGACCAGTATACGGTCCAGATCACCCTTATTGCCCAGCCTGTCGTGGTCAGTGTGCCCCACATGCTTGCCTTAAGGTTAAAAGTTAAAACCTATTGTGATGTATGTTTACTGTGACGTCTGTAAAGTGCTATAAATACATTTTTACTGCTTCCTCTTCTCCTCATCCTCATATCTTCTGCCTCATCCCCTCCTCACCTCCCTCTTCCTCTCCCCCAGACATGGCCCCCCGTAAAGGAAAGGAGAAGAAGGAGGAGCAGGTGATCAGCCTGGGTCCTCAGGTGGCCGAAGGGGAGAACGTGTTTGGCGTCTGTCACATCTTCGCCTCCTTCAACGACACCTTCGTCCACGTGACCGACCTCTCCGGGAAGTGAGTCTTCTTCTTCTGCCGGTGAAACAGGAAGTGTGTGTGGCTGTTGTCTGATTGGCCCGTGCGTCTCCAGGGAGACGATCTGCCGTGTGACCGGCGGCATGAAGGTGAAGGCGGACAGAGACGAGTCGTCTCCGTACGCCGCCATGTTGGCCGCTCAGGACGTCGCCCAGCGCTGCAAAGAGCTCGGCATCACGGCGCTGCACATCAAGCTGAGGGCCACCGGGGGCAACAGGTGTGTGTGTGTGTGTCCACGATCTTTGTCTCAAACCAGGGGTGTCACCCTGATTTCACCCCGGGCCACTTCGTGGTCACCCTCAAAGGGCCGTTACAACCGGCGAGTGTCTTCAACAGTCACAAACATCTTGGAGACGTTTCATTAAGAAGCTCTTTGTAACGTTTCATTTATCTGAGGCTTTCATCCAAAGAGACCGTAACCACAGCAACGGTGAGCAATGAGGGTTAAATGTCTTGCTCAAGGACACAACGACATGGACTAGTGGAGCCGGGGATTGAACCACCGACCCTCTGATCGATAGACAGACCTGCTAACCACTGAGCCACAGTGATGTAGAACATCAAATGCCCAGTGACACACAGAGACCCGTCTAACAGACGAAGGGAGGGCCCGTCAGACATGGCTAAGCACCTTTCAGACAGACACCAAACAATCGGCCTAAATGTATAAACCACGTAGTGTTCATTAATATCTTGCTGTAGGCTAATACTAGTATTAATGCCATTTGTTAAGTTTTTAAACGCTGGACAGGAACAAGTTGGTAAGAGGGAACCGTACAGATGATTTATTACTGTTATAGATAAATACACCAGTATCCTATCGTATTTGTGGTATTTACGTACCGTGATATTTATTGCATGTATTGTATCGCAGTCATTTTGGTATCGTGACACCTCTAGTCCAGCAGCAGGTTCTCCGTCAGGTGCATTGATGGATGTTTTCCAGTGAGCTCCTCAGCCTGATTGTTGGTTATTGATCGTTCCAGGACCAAGACCCCGGGTCCCGGAGCCCAGTCGGCTCTCAGAGCGCTGGCTCGATCCGGCATGAAGATCGGACGCATCGGTGAGTACTACTCTGTCCCCTGGTTGTACTATTGTCAAAGAGTACTTCAAGTACTCGCAAATATGAGTACGTTGAAGTACTTAAACGTTGTTCTACTGTGTTCATTACAACTGTGTAATGTACTTGTATGTTTATATGTAACTGAAGTATTTCCCTCTAAAACGTGCAGTACTACATGGAAGTACTCTACAAGTACCTCAACATTGTACTTTTATATAAAACAGAATACGGTATCACTACATTTACTTTAAAACTTCAAGTGGACCTGTACTGACCCCCCTCTCCCCCCAGAGGATGTGACCCCCATCCCCTCCGACTCCACCAGGAGGAAGGGCGGTCGTCGCGGTCGTCGTCTGTAAACCTGCATCAAGATTTTCTGACAATAAAAAGATTAAAGTCCCAGTTTGTCTCCTGAGTTTGTCTCAATAACCATGTGACCAATAGATATCTGAGGTGTGGTTCAGTCATGTCACATGACCTCCAGTTAGCTGAAGGCCGTGTCACCTTTTATTGTGGTGGGTCATCTGGCTTCAAACCAGCAATCTGCCGTCCTTAAATATACAGGAAAGTGTTCACATTATTTTGTCCACCCTTTATGTGCAGTTCAGACTGTTGGCCTGCAGGAGGCAGCAGCACTAGAGATAAAGCTCAGGCTACCGGTTCCTCCTCAGGCCTCAAACCCAGAACCCTCTGGGACTCACTGATGCCACCTGTTCAATGGTATAAATACTTACACTCATGCACATTCCATGCACTTTATCTTATTTTTGGTATTTTGATATGCTACTGTTTCAATGTAGATATTCATTCATCCTCATTTATTGCACTGCGCTAACTGTTAAATGTGTATTGTTAAATGTTAAATGTATGCACCTTCCCGCCAGGAAAAAATTCCTTGTATGTGTAAACATACATGGCAATAAATGGTTCTGATTCTGATTCTGACAACATGACAGGATATGAATGTGTATTTAATACTTTCACACTCAGATTTGTCTTTGCGAGACATCACTTTATTTATTGTGTTCTAATATATTTATTATAATTAATGTATTGGACAAAAATAACATTATATAAAATAGTCAATGGGAAAGAATATATTTCTCAATGGAAGTCAATAGGAAAGACTTATGGGAAGTCAATGGAAAAGAGGCTCTTTCACAAGTGAAGTCAATAGAAAGTCTTTCTCAATGTTGGTCTGGGTTAGTTTCTTTCCCAATGGAAGTCAATGGGAAGTAATATATGTATCAATGGAAGTCAATGGGAAAGAGTCTCTCAATGGAAGTCTTTTCCTCTGTCCTTCCTGGAGGGTTGATTCAGCCGTTGCCATGTGGGCCGGTCTCTTCTGCATCTTTTAAAGGTGAAGCGCGTTGAGGCTGAACTCAGGAGGACTGACATTTAACAGTGTGTTTGGGGGCCATGCCTACCCTTTAGTTTCCCATCATGCATCTGTATGTCACCCTGGGGATTGTGGGTAGGAGTGATGTGTTGCTCAGGGGCTCGGTTTGATCATCAGAAAAAAGACTTTAAATAAAACAAAATATGACTTATTATATTGTATATTTCTTGGAATAAAAGGACAACAGTTGAAATTATTGTTGCTTTAATTCCACAGATGAGAACAAACTGTTTACAATATTTAAATAAGACAGAAAGCAGAAAAAGAAATAAGGAAATTATAAAACATTTAAACAAATGAAGGCATCTTTACCCACAATGCAATGCAGGAGGTTTTGTCTCGAAGATAAACATGTTACTCTGACTGAAGGCTCTGCTTCTCCACCAGCCCCTCCTCTCCTTCCTCCTCCCCTTTATCCTCCTCTCCTTCCACCGCCTCTCCTGTGGTGGAGGTGATCTCTCCGTCGTAGATTATGTCTTCAGGGTTCGGAGCCGGAGGACAGAAATCCTCCTCAGGAAGAATCTTCTTGAAGATCGACTCGGCCTGAAAAGGGTAATTTTTTATATTAATGGAGGTCGATAAATATCAGAATATATATTTGTTTCTTTTTGTAAATACATTTTCATTGGTTTATCTACTTTTACAATTTTGTATTCATTGGAAGACATAAATAACTGCTTATATATATATACACATACATATATATATATATACATATACATATAAATACATATATATATATATATAAATAATAAATGTGGATGCCCTTACTTTCACAGAGTAAAAGCTTCATAACATATGATTATTAATGATCAGAACAGGTTTGTTTACAAACAGAGACGCCGTCAGCAGCCAATCAGCAGCCTCACCTGTCTGACGGCGTGCTCGTGACCCAGAGCGCCGTCTGGACCGGAGCACACAAACACGTTGGACGGGAGGTCGTGACCTTCGACCTCCAGCCCTGAGCCGTCGGCCATGTTGAAGTACAGACACCAGAGGACTGACGGGCCCGTCGCTGCAGACAGACAGGTAATAGACGTTTTAGCTCCGCCCCTTTAATGAACACACCTGAATGTGTACTTTAACGTCATTACTTCAGATAAAGTCAGAAAACACCGTTATACACAAAAGACTGGGTAGAAAAACATGTAGAGGAGAAAGGAATCCAATCAGAGCTTTTATTTTGTTAACTTAAACTACAGGACTTCCTGTGATACAAACAGCTGAGAGAACACACACACGGACACGTTTACGCTCCTTGTGGGGACTCAAGTATGACACCGCTCTTTTCCTTTCGACATTATTTCTATTGTTCTCAGTGGACACAAAAATAGAAACACCACGCAATATAATGCAGTGCTTTTAAAAACATTTGTATGTTTTAATGAAATAATAACAGTGTGTGTGTGTGTGTGTGTGTGTGTGTGTGTGTGTGTGTGTGTGTGTGTGTGTGTGTGTGTGTGTGTGTGTGTGTGTGTGTGTGTGTGTGTGTGTGTGTGTGTGTGTGTGTGTGCGTCTGTGTGTGTATGTGTTACCTTGGTAATGTGACTGTAACGTGCGGAACATATTGGTAACCACCGGTGACAGATCCTCAAAGGCGGAGCCAACTGACTGACAGGTGAGGTGGACCAGATCTACAGGTAACACAGAAAACTTTATTAATATATGCATCACTTTGTGTCACAGACAGAGAACCTCCAGTGGGAGGAGCCCAGGAGGCCCAGAGAACCTCCAGTGGGAGGAGCCCAGCTCAGTGCACACATCGACATGGACTTTCAATCAGAGGATCAAGTCCATGTCGATGTGTCCTTGAGCAAGGCACTACCAAGTCTTCAGGCACTCCCCCTCTCCAGGGTGATGGTGATTTGACAGGAAGAACACAAGTGTGTGTGTGTGTGTGTGTTGTTGGTCATTAATCAGTTTCTCCGAGGACGCTGCAGACCTTCACACATGGTCTAACCCGGTCATGTGACTCACATGTTCCCGGCATGCAGGTCATCGTGGACGGACTGAGCTCCACCATCGTCACCGCCGGACCCCCTGCTGCTAATGGAGGAACCGTTACCATGGAGACCTGACAGACAGACATACGTCTTTAATGAAAAACCTCCAAAAGCAGATTAGTTTGATTTTATTCCTGACACACACACACACACACACACACCACTAATTAGGAGTGAGTTAAATATTGAAATAATTTTGGTCAGAGAATTATGATACACCTCATAGATCGTGTGTGTGTGTGTGTGTGTAGAAAGATTAATGGGG
Organism: Cottus gobio; assembly: GCA_023566465.1. Classification (NCBI taxonomy): domain Eukaryota; kingdom Metazoa; phylum Chordata; class Actinopteri; order Perciformes; family Cottidae; genus Cottus; species Cottus gobio. Next base: position 266,197 of record CM042229.1, on the reverse strand, counting down.
GATTTGACCCTAAAATGTATTTGCGTGTTCGTCTCTGACTTTCTTTCTGACCCTATTCTTCACTTCTCTCTACCTCATGATGCACTGGGGCTGAGGACGCCGTGACCTCTGACCTCAAGCACTTCAAACATTTGAAGATGAGCCCATTTGTTCTGTTTTCTTCAGGGGCCGGTTTTTCAAAAGTAATCGGATCGGATTACGGCTATCGGATTGGATCAAATCTTGAAAATGGGTATTTCAAAAGAAAAAAAGGATTCAGAAATTGGATTGGATCACGTAATCTAATCTTGTTGTTGATCCGGATCAAACCTTGAGTTTGGGTTTTTCAAAACTTTTTGGTAGGATTGGGATCATTTTGATCCCAAAAATCAGGATTAAACTGATCCCAGCAGGAGGGTGGATTCATGGTGGATATCAGTAATAAAACTAGGTAATTAAAATTGGTTAGTTAAATAATACAACATTTATATCATGCATTTTACAGTATTTATATTTATTCATCAATTTCACTTGAATTGTTCAACAGGAAGTACATAAAGTAGGTAGGCTATGTAGGCTAGCAACCTTTCAGTACAGCAAATTATAAATTATGACTATTTCGGGGGCAGAAGTACAGATCCATCTAGCAGAGGAACAGTTTATTCTTGCCCGACTGCAGCAAACCAAGGCCAGACTTGAGATCCGCCTCCTAAAGGCCAAGCTTGGACAAGCTGGTCTCTCCACAGCAGACGAAGCAGATGATGATGATGAAGAAGAAGAAGAACTAAGAAGTAATTTATTTTGTTAAGTATTGGACATTTAAGCCTTTTTTTATCCAGTTCAATTCAATAAATCTTTGTTTGAAACCTGTTCGAAACATCCATAATGTATTTGTGAGTGAAGTATGTATTTATTTATTTATTTGTTGTAGGTCTCAGATGAGTGGACTGCCTGTTTCTAAGAAATGGACAATGGAGGGGGATGTTTATATTGTTTGTTTGCTGTTCCGTTCAGTCCTATTTTCTGTTCAAATAAAGCATATTGGAGTGACCCCACACTATTCTACCTGTTCTTTACATAGCTACATTGTGATAGTCCCATTTAGACCACAGGTAATCCAGATTTGGTAATCCTGAAAAGTTTGAATCCGGATCAGAGTAATCCAATCCCACATTGCTTTGAAAAACCAGCATAAAAATAGAATGGATTACGTGATCCTGGATAGCAGAAAAAGAGATTTCCAAATCTGGATCAGTTTGATCCAGATTAAAACTTTTGAAAAACCGGCCCCAGAAGATCAATAGACAGGATTACCTGAAGTCTACATGAGGTCTGCCTGCAGTTTAACTGTTTACTTTCAAAATATAAATATATATCAATTTAAATATATATCAAACTAATAGAGAAAATAAACAAAGCACAATATTTTCTGAACATTAGATTTACCTGTTGATCAGAGCTACTGGGCAGAATAGAGCTGTCAGTTATTAGAACCGCTCTGGAGAGAAACCTGAAGAGACAGTCAGACAGACAGTCAGTCAGACAGACAGACAGTCAGACAGACAGTCAGACAGACAGTCAGTCAGACAGACAGACAGTCAGACAGACAGTCAGACAGACAGTCAGACAGACAGTCAGTCAGACAGACAGTCAGACAGTCAGTCAGTCAGTCAGTCAGTCAGACAGTCAGACAGTCAGTCAGACAGACAGTCAGTCAGACAGACAGACAGTCAGACAGACAGACAGACAGTCAGTCAGTCAGTCAGTCAGACAGACAGACAGTCAGACAGACAGGTTGCTAGTTATCATTATTCCTGAGCTGAGTGTTAATTGGCTGCACAGCAGGAAGCCACTAGAAGGTGTGATGGTGATTGACGGGTCCTGACCTGGTGGGTGTGGCCCGCCGCTTACGATCCGCCCCCACAAAGCCATCCTCCACAACAAAATGGCTGCAGTTGATTCGCTGTCCTCGGCTGTCAATCACCGCCTTACACCTGAGAGAAAGGAGAGGAGACAAAAGACCATGATGTCACTGATTGGCCGACAGACAGAGTGCTGGTAAAACACCATGAAACAGAAACTTTTTGTGACAAATAAAACATTTGTAAAACCAATAATTGTATATTTAAGATATGAACAGCATGCCAAGTAACGTTAAAGCTGCTAGCTAGCAGAATAACAGGCTGCTAGCGGCAGCTAATGGCTGCTAGCGGCACCACTTCACATTCTTGAAGAGGAAGTGGAGCGACATGAACCACCCATGAAGGACAATGTATTAGAGATCCTAGATTTAGAGCCAAAGTGTTGCTGATTGATGTTCAATCAACGAAACCAGGCTGTCCAACAGCTTCATCCACCAGGCTGTCAGGAAGCTGAACTCTCTCCCCACCCTCCCACTCCGTCCTCTTTAGACACTCATGTCTAAATGCTGCTGAACTCTGTCTGACTGCTGCTAACATACATAGTCATTCACAGTTCCAAATTTATGTTATTTATGTTGTTATAACTGCTTATATGTTTCTCTCTTTTTCTTAATTTGTTTTTGCACTTTATTATTATTACTATTCACTATTCACTTTATGTTGGACAGAAGAGAAACGTTCTTTCGATCTTTTTTATGTTTGCACATGTAAAAAATTGACATTAAAGCTGACTTTGACTTTGAATCGATTAATACCCCACGTTAATTTACAGCAGTCTGATCATAATAATTAATATTGATAATAATGATCATAATAATTTACTGCCTCCAGTTTGTAGATTGTAGGATCAGTTAGAATGACACAGCTCTTGTGGATTTAAATATATTTTATTTTTAAGATGCAGTCTGCAGCCTTTTTCAGGGTCTCTCTCTCTCTCTCTCTCTCTCTCTCTCTCTCTCTCTCTCTCTCTCTCTCTCTCTCTCTCTCTCTCTCTCTCTCTCTCTCTCTCTCTCTCTCTCTCTCTCTCTCTCTCTCTCTCTCTCTCTCTCTCTCTCTCTCTCTCTCTCTCTCTCTCTCTCTCTCTCTCTCTCTCTCTCTCTCTCTCTCTCTCTCTCTCTCTCTCTCTCTCTGGCACAAAAGCTCATCCATAACCTCTGACACACTGACACACACACACAGTAGTATCTGTACCTGTTGGTCTCCTTGTCCACCAGTAAACAGCTGACTGAGTGTCGCAGACAGTAGATTCCTCCAAACACAGCACACATCCTGAAAATCATCATCATCATCATGAGAATCATCCAATCAGCATGAAGGAAAGCATTTATATTTCAATCACGTCCCCTAGCAGCTAGCACGTCACCTAGTGGCTATGCTAACAAGCTAAGGCTGCTTTCATAAATCACATTAAAAACGTCGACCTTTTCCTGAAGAGCTCACACACATCCATCTGCCATCATGTGTTAATTACTGTGTCACACACACGAATATGAATTAATGGTGTTCTGTGTGTGACGAAGAAAAATTACAACACACACAGTGTGTGAGCAGTAAGATCCGCTGAGGCTCATATAATATGTAAATGAGCAGAGCATTAATATTCATCCTTTGCTGTAATGAGACCAGATGATATTTAGATACTGCAGATCATTTAAAGTTTCTACAGAGAACCCTTCTATGGTGTAAGGGTTCCACTCAGAACCTTCTATGGGAGGTTCTACAGAGAACCCTTCAATGGTGTAAGGGTTCCACCCCCACACTGCAGACAGACAAACAGGTTCTTACCTACAGAAACACTGGGGTATCTCTCCAAGGCCATAGACAGGAAACAGGAAGGGCGTGTTGCCGTAGCGACCCAGGCAGCGCAGGAAGTGGCGCGTGGAAGCGAGGCCGTCCTCTGTGGGCGTGTCTTCTGTTACCATGGCGATGGAGTGAAGCAGGAAGTGCTGCAGGTTGTCCCCGAGCTTCTGGTCACACAGGAACTCCAAATATGGCCGACCATTGTAGGCTAGATTAAACGAGGATGAAGGACTTCATTACCCACAATGCCTCTGGAACCGACATGTCAGCGGCTGGTCAGGTGACTCACCTTGCTGCTCCCCCGTCTCCTCCATACAGGAAGTCAGGAAGCGCATCAACTTCCTCTTTTCTACCACAGACAGCTGACGACTAGCAAACACATCTGCTCTGCTGCAGGGCACCTGAGAGACAGACAGGTAAGACAGAGAGACAGGTCAATGAGAGAGAGACGGGTACTTCGAGAGAGAGAGAGACAGACAGACAGACAGACAGACAGACAGACAGACGGTGTACCTGCTCCACCTGTCCGTGGCGATAGGTGAGTATTCTGGTGACGTTCTTGAACTCTGCATAGCGACTGACATTTGATTTGATGAGCAGGTCGACCAATGAGCCGCGAGAGAACAAGAGCTGCAGGAAGAGGAGGAGCCTTTGAGCATCTCATTAGTAAATATTATATTAATATACATGTTTAACATTGTTTTATCTTCTCATTTCATATTCATGTTTTATTATACCGTTACGTTATATGCATTGCTGTTATATAGTTATAATGTTATGTTATATTGTTGTTATCTGTTATATGTAATATTATGTAATTATCTTATGTTGTATGTAATATTGTTGTGCAGTATTACTTCATGTGGTTTTATCGTGAAGTTATTTAACATTGCGTTACCTTGGAGACCAGGTCGATGTTGAACCTGCGTCCTTCCTTCAGCAGCTGAGCATAGCTGATCTTTTTCCTGGTCGGCTCTGATTGGCTCTGAGCAACAGAGGGGGTTGGCTGGTCTGCCTCCGGCTCCTCCCCCTCTGTATTGGGGGCCTGTGTGATTGGACGAAACGTAGATCATTCAGAGCTTGTTCATCTTTGTGAGAGAACAGATAATACAGTAATAACATACATATATTATGTAAATAAATAGATGTATAAATACATAGATATATAAATACAGACATAAATACAGGTAGGTCTCATCGTTGGTGCTTTCTACTGTCCTCACCTGTTCTTCTTCTTCTTCTTCTTGTTTCTGGTTTGTTTCTTTGTCCTTTGAATCTTCAACAGAATTCAGATTAGAAGTCTAAATTATATTTAGTATATTTGAGAGTTTTTCACTCAATATTTGATCAGAATCAAACCTGCAGATTCTGTCTCTGACGCGTCTCTGACAGCGTCTTCATCAGCTCCTCCTCGCTCTTCTTCTGTGGTATTTGGAGCTTCCTCTTCATCTTCCTCACTGAGAGCAACATTATTAACTCAGTGAATAACTTATTAATATCTGAGGAGGAGGAGGAGGGGGGGAGAGGAAGAGATTACCTGGTGAAGCAGAAAACCTGCAGGTTTCTGATGAAGGCAGAGTCAGAGTTTGACAGGGGAATCAGCTCCTCCCCTTCATCCAACTGGCTGGACCAATCCTGAAGCTCTTCTGGCTGAGGCTCCTCCTACAGCAGAGCAAAAGATTCCATTATTACCTGCTGACTGCAGGGTATACTTTATGGTACTACTTCATGGTACTACTTGGTAGGGCTGGGCGGTATGGGCAAAAAATTCATATCACGGTAATTTGTAAGATTCTGGCAGTTTCACGACCAAGGAGCTGGTGGTGGACGTCCGCCGGGGCAAACGCTCTCCTCCGCTACCATTGAGCATCCAGGGACTGGACATTGAGATGGTGACGTCTTACAAGTACCTGGGTGTTCACTTGAACAATAAACTGGACTGGTCCGACCACGCACATGCACTGTATAAAAAGGGACAGAGCAGACTCTTTCTGCTGAGGAGACTGAGGTCTTTTGGGGTGCAGGGAACACTCCTGAAGACCTTCTTTGACTCTGTGGTGGCATCAGCCATCTTCTATGGAGTGGTCTTCTGGTGCAGCAGCATCACGGCAGCTGACAGGAGGAGACTGGACAAACTGGTAAAGAAGGCCAGCAGCGTGCTGGGGTGTCCTCTGGATACTGTGGAGGTGGTGGGAGACAGGAGGATGATGGCCAAGCTCTCATCCCTGATGAACCACGCCTCCCACCCCATGCAGGACACCCTGGCAGCTCTGCACACCCCCGGTGTGTGAAGGAGAGGTACCGCAAGTCCTTCCTCCCTGCTGCTGTCAGGCTGCACAACAAGCTGACCTCCCAGTAGCCCACAAACATTCTGGACTCTCAATACTTGAACACTTTATCACTCTGGTCACTTTAATCCATTCTGGTGCAATATTTTGTAATTTGTATATTCAATATTCTACTGTACATTCAATTTCTTCTTTACTGTTTATTTTTTTATTATGTTTATTACTGTTTATTTATATTACTTGATTTTTATTTTATCTTTACGTACTGAGCAATGCTGCTGTAATCCTGTAATTTCCCCACTGCGGGACTAATAAAGGATTATCTTATCTTATCTTATACTTGATGGTACAACTTCATGGTATACGTCATGGTACTACTTCATGGTCTACTTCATGGTATACGTCATGGTACACGTCATGGTACTACTTGATGGTATACTTCATGGTCGACTTCTTGATATACTTCATGGTCTACTTCATTGTAGTACTTCATGGTATACTTCATTGTAATCTTCATGGTAATATTCATGGTATACTTCACGGTTACTTTATATACCTTCTATACTTTATATATGTTTGTACCTTCTCTACCTTCTTTACTTTATATAATGTACATACTTTCTCCACCAGAGGTGTGGTCCACTAGTTTAACAGGTTCAGCAGCAGCCAATCAAAGAGCAGTGAGGTACTCACATGGTGCTGCTGTATCCAGGTGAGCAGAGCGTTGAAGGTGAAGCTGGCCCAGTGAGCTGCGTAATAACTCCTCCTGAACACACACGACAACATTACACACTAATAGTTACACAACTGTATATATATATATATATATATATATGTGTGTGTGTATAATAAAAACCATGAGAACTGACCTGTCGAGGTGAAGAACTCTCTGCCCGACTCTGGAGAACGCCGCCGCCACCACCGACTCAGCCAGACCTCAACACAGGTTCAATAATCTATAATCAATGACTGCAGCAGAGCCTGCTCTGCATCATGTTCACTAGTGTTGGTTCTTCACTACACTTCATTCCTCAGTTTATCACAAACATACAACACGTTTTGCATCATGTTTATAAAGTAGCACTGTAGTACTGTAATAAAGTGCTGTAGTAAAGTAGTCCTGTAGTAAAGTACTGTATTAAAGTAGTACTGTAGTAAAGGACTGTAGTAAAGTAGTACTGTAGTAAAGTAGTACTGTAGTAAAGTAGTACTGTAATAAAGTGCTGTAGTAAAGTAGTCCTGTAGTAAAGTACTGTATTAAAGTAGTACTGTATTAAAGTAGTACTGTAGTAAAGGACTGTAGTAAATTAGTACTGTAGTAAAGTAGTACTGTAGTAAAGTGCTGTAGTAAATTAGTACTGTAGTAAATTAGTACTGTAGTAAAGTGGTACTGTAGTAAAGTAGTTCTGTAGTACAGTAGTAAAGGAGTACTGTAGTAAAGTAGTTCTGTAGTACAGTAGTAAATGAGTACTGTAGGAAAGTAGTTCTGTAGTACAGTAGTAAAGGAGTACTGTAGTAAAGTAGTTCTGTAGTAAAGTAGTTCTGTAGTACTTTAGTAAAGGAATACTGTAGTAAAGTATTAAGTGCATTCCTACAAACAGCAGCATCATTAGCTTGTTAGCATTGCGGCGGCCTAAACATTATCATCAACTAAAGCTTAACAAGGTAGAGCTAACGTTAGCTGAAAATGAACAAACAACAGATGTATGTTGTGTCTGTTGTGTCTGTTTGTTGTTCCAGCAGTTAACACGCAGACTGGGCGTTAGCTACTAGCCGCTGCCATTTAAAATGAACTGGACGTTAGCCGCCAGCTAACGGACCGACGTAAACAGAGTTTCCGGGGTGTTTTACAGGGTCAGAGTCAGAGACCCAGCAGGTGTTCGATCAGACACTCGACTCGGATCAATACACGTTATCACACCCCGATGTCCACGTACCTGTGCCCAGAATGACGACGTCAAATTCAGACGGCAGATCCTCGGCGGCCATGTTGAGAGCAGGGAAACAGAGTCACGTGACGAACGAGAGGCGCGCGTCACAGTCTCCGATGGAGCGCGTCACAGTCTCCGATCGATCACCGATCAGCCAATAATCCAAAGGCTATCTTTTAGCTATCTATGTATATAAACACACATATATGTAGGTATAATATATATATATCTACACACATAGACATTTAAACAAATATAAACGTAATAATATATATACAAATGGCCGTTTAGTTTGGATGAAGGTCCGAGATAATAATAACAATATTAAAAAATAATAATAAGAACAATAGCAGGAAGAACCATAATAACAATGATGACAACAGAGGAGGAAGGACTCACTAAAAGTGATTAGATTCTGATAAATCAGACTATTAATTACTGTCTGATCAATGAGATGGCTGTCTGAAGAAGTGACAAGTCTTTTGTAGCTCGTTAGCATGAGGTGCTAACGAGGGCTGCGAGCTGTTTGGACGACTCTGATTGGCTGCCAGAACGTTTACTGCTCGTTTCCACATCGAGGGGAAGAGACAGAATATGGAGCTTCCTTCATCTTTGTTTGTGACAACCTCACTAATTGATTACACTGCTGGACTTTATTTAGGTGCTTTAGATCAACATGTCAGTTGATGAGTGTCAGTCAAGTGTCGGTTGATGAGTGAAACCTGAAAGCAGTTGAAATGTCAGTATGAGTGAAAAATGAAAGTAGTTGAAGAACTAAAAGTGGAGGTGTAATTTATCAGATTTAGATGCTCCATTTATTTGGGCCCAAAATATCTCAGTAATCTGTACGTGTATTATGTATTTATGAACTTTTCTGAAATACTATAGCACAATAGCACAAAAGTGCTTTGAGCGGCTGGTCCTGGCACACCTGAAGGACTCCCTCCCACCCACACTGGACCCACTCCAGTTTGCCTACCGCAGCAATAGGAGCATAGATGATGCAGTCTCCCTGGATAGACTGGCGACTTGTCCAGGGTGTACCCTGCCTTCGCCCAATGACAGCTGGGATCGGCTCCAGCGCCCCGCGACCCTAAAGAGGATAAGCGGTTCAGATAATGGATGGATGGATGGATGGATGATGCAGTCTCCTCAGCACTGCACTCTGTGCTCACACACCTGGACAACACCGACACCTACGCGCGATTGCTGTTTGCTGACTTCAGCTCGGCTTTCAACACTGTCATCCCCTCCAAGTTAATCACTAAACTTGGAGACCTGGGCACCAACACCTCCCTCTGCAACTGGATTTTGGACTTTCTGACTAACAGACCTCAACATGTTAGGTCAGGCCATACCTGCTCCACCACCATCTCACTCAGCACCGGTGTGCCACAGGGCTGCGTACTCAGCCCATTCCTCTACTCCCTCTTCACCTACGACTGCAGACCTATGCATGGATCCAACTCCATCATCAAGTTCGCAGACGACACCACGGTGATTGGTCTCATCAGCAACAACGATGAGACAGCCTACAGGGAAGAGGTACAGCACCTGGCCACATGGTGCGCCGAAAATAACCTGCTCCTGAACACCAGCAAAACCAAGGAGCTCATCGTGGACTTCAGGAAGGAGAAAAGAAGCAAGCATGCGCCCATCCACATCAATGGGATGGATGTTGAGCGTGTCTCCAGCTTCAAGTTCCTGGGGACCCACATCTCGGAAGACCTGTCTTGGACCACCAACACCTCCAGCCTTGTCAAGAAAGCTCACCAGCGCCTCTTCTTCCTGAGGACACTGAAGAAAAACCATCTGTCTTCAGCCATCCTGGTGAACTTTTACCGCTGTGTGATCGAGAGCATCCTAACCAACTGTGTCACAGTCTGGTATGGGAGCTGCTCTGTTGCGGAGCGCAAGGGACTGCAGCGGGTGGTGAAAACTGCCCAACGCATCACAGGAACTCCACTTCCGGCCATTGAGGAAATCCAGAGGAAACGCTGTCTGCGTCGAGCTCGCAGCATTCTCAAGGACGCCTCCCACCCTGCACACAGACTGTTTTCCCTCCTGCCCTCAGGCAGACGGTTCAGATGCTTCCGGACAAGGACCAGCAGACTGAGGAACAGTTTCTTCCCCAGAGCTGTTTCCTTATTGAACTCTGCCCCATGCTGACACCCCCCCTACTCCCCAACCACCTCCACCCACAAACCCATCTCCTCGTCATCTCCCCCCACTGACCAAAGACTTTACACCTGCACTCAAACACTTTTGAACTGTCTGCACTAAAAACTGAGCATTGCACTAGTCTAGTAACGTTAGGCAGCTACTGTTTATTATTATTATGCACTATTTAACGTTCACTCAATCTGTATTACTTAACTTATCATATGCCCATTTGCCTTTTGTAAATTATGTTTATAGTTCCTGCTTACAGTCTACCTACATTTAATGCACAAATCAACCTGTATAACATGTACATATTACCGCAATCAATCTGTATATCCCGTACCTATATCACTAACTTATTATCTGTAAAATACTTATTATTATCTGTATATTGGTATTTACTGCTATTGCACTTCTGGTTGGATGCTAAACTGCATTTCGTTGCTCTGTACTTGTACATGTGTAATGACAATAAAGTTGAATCTAATCTAATCTAATCTAATCTTGTTATAAACATAATTAATAACGTCTGATTTTATTCATTTTCTCTCATCATTTAATCCTTTCAGTAAAATAGTTTGATCAATAATCACGTTTTTAATGAGGAAAACACATTCATCAAATAATTCTTGTTTTAATTCGTGTAAAACAGGTTTAATTATTATTTAATTTACGTTATTTTTAATTATTTCTCCCGAACCCCCATAATTGAAGCAGGCTCCATAGTAATACATCCCATAATAAAGCATAATAAAACACCCCATGATAAAACACAACGGGGCCCACCTGGCGCTGGTGCAGTCCCGGAACAGCGTCTGGAAGTCGGCCCGGGTGATGAGCTTGCAGCGGTTGACCCCGGGCTGGATGGCTCCGAGCCGCCGCAGGACGCGCACCTGCTCCACGCTGCAGACCACCGGGCGGATGTGCAGCCGCTTCAGCTTGGTGTACACGGTGTGCAGCCCGCCCACCAGGTCCTTCAGGAACTGCTCGAACACCTGCGGGAGGCAGATCAGCTCCGCGCCGTCCACCGAGAACGACGCCACCTTCACGCCGTGAACTTCCACCATCTTACACTCGGCGGTGCCGCATGCGGCGACGCACGCGGTGCCGCCGCTCGTCCCGTTCGCGCTGGCTGGGACTCTGCCGCTCAGGAACGCTTCGGCCACGCGAGCGGCGTCAGGGAGGCGCGCAGCGCTGGCCGGGTTGGGAGCGCTGTAGGGCGGGTCGGAGTGGAAGGGAGGGTCGGCGGAGGTGTGAGGGGTGCTGGAGGACCCCGCCATGTCGGAGAGGAAAATAGAGAAGAAGAGTGAAGTACTTCTTCTTCTTTTCAACCGAGGTCCGTCACCCTCTGTTCCCGCCACTCTGACTGACTCTGCTCTCTCCTCCTTATATATATTAGATTAGATTAGATTAGATTCAACTTTATTGTCATTACACATGTACAAGTACAGAGCAACGAAATGCAGTTTAGCATCCAACCAGAAGTGCAATAGCAGTAAATACCAATATACAGATAATAATAAGTATTTTACAGATAATAAGTTAGTGATATAGGTACGGGATATACAGATTGATTGCGGTAATATGTACATGTTATACAGGTTGATTTGTGCATTAAATGTAGGTAGACTATAAGCAGGAACTATAAACATAATTTACAAAAGGCAAATGGGCATATGATAAGTTAAGTAATACAGATTGAGTGAACGTTAAATAGTGCATAATAATAATAAACAGTAGCTGCCTAACGTTACTAGACTAGTGCAATGCTCAGTTTTTAGTGCAGACAGTTCAAAAGTGTTTGAGTGCAGGTGTAAAGTCTTTGGTCAGTGGGGGGAGATGACGAGGAGATGGGTTTGTGGGTGGAGGTGGTTGGGGAGTAGGGGGGGTGTCAGCATGGGGCAGAGTTCAATAAGGAAACAGCTCTGGGGAAGAAACTGTTCCTCAGTCTGCTGGTCCTTGTCCGGAAGCATCTGAACCGTCTGCCTGAGGGCAGGAGGGAAAACAGTCTGTGTGCAGGGTGGGAGGCGTCCTTGAGAATGCTGCGAGCTCGACGCAGACAGCGTTTCCTCTGGATTTCCTCAATGGCCGGAAGTGGAGTTCCTGTGATGCGTTGGGCAGTTTTCACCACCCGCTGCAGTCCCTTGCGCTCCGCAACAGAGCAGCTCCCATACCAGACTGTGACACAGTTGGTTAGGATGCTCTCGATCACACAGGTAAAAGTTCACCAGGATGGCTGAAGACAGATGGTTTTTCTTCAGTGTCCTCAGGAAGAAGAGGCGCTGGTGAGCTTTCTTGACAAGGCTGGAGGTGTTGGTGGTCCAAGACAGGTCTTCCGAGATGTGGGTCCCCTGGAACTTGAAGCTGGAGACACGCTCAGCATCCATCCCATTGATGTGGATGGGCGCATGCTTGCTTCTTTTCTCCTTCCTGAAGTCCACGATGAGCTCCTTGGTTTTGCTGGTGTTCAGGAGCAGGTTATTTTCGGCGCACCATGTGGCCAGGTGCTGTACCTCTTCCCTGTAGGCTGTCTCATCGTTGTTGCTGATGAGACCAATCACCGTGGTGTCAAAGCACCCAATATAAAAACAACCTCAACATTAAATACAGTTCTGAGTTATGACTAATACAATATAATATGTGTTTTTATTAAAAAATCATTAAATATAAAAAATTTCCATCTAGTAAATAATTTGAGTCAATATTTTACAGAAACTAATGATCAATAAATATGTCACACCTGTGTGTGTTTAGGAGATTGATTATAATGTATATTATTATATAATATGCATATTATATAATGTAAAAAATGTAATAATGTATATATTAGATGTTTTGTAAAATATAGTTTTCTTTCGTGAGTTCTAAAATAAAACTATATTTAAATACTGATTGTTTATTTAAGGTGGTATTGTGCTGACCTCCTTTAAGGTAGTATTGTGCTAACTTCTTCCTTTAAGGTGGTATTGTGCTGACCTCTTCCTTTAAGGTGGTATTGCGCTGAACTCCTCTTTTAAAGTGGTATTGTGGTAACCTCTTCCTTTAAGGTGGTATTTTGCTGAACTCCTCCTTTAATGTGGTATTGTGGTAACCTCTTCCTTTAAGGTGGTATTGTGCTGACCTCTTCCTTTAAGGTGGTATTGTGCTGACCTCTTCCTTCAAGGTTGTATTGATCATCTCTATTTCTCAGCTCTCGACCAGGTCGTCCTCCCAAGAGGATGCTGGGCGTGGCCACAATTTCGGATGGCTCAAAGCTCCTCCCACATGGTATGAAAATCCCCGCCCTGCTGTCACAAACAGGTGAGAAGAGTACTATGACTAATATATAACATTATAATATATAACATTATATAATATAATATATAACTGATGCTGGTTTTTGAGTTTTAGGGCTTTAATTAGCAGAAAGAGATGAGTCTCACCCCGAGATGTGTGTGTGTGTGTGTGTCTGCTTGTGTGTCTGCTTGTGTGTATGTGTCTGTGTGTGTGTGTGTGTGTGTGTGTGTCTGCTTGTGTGTGTGTGTCTGTGTGTTTGTGTGTGTGTGTGTGTGTGTGAGAGACTTTCTCTTATCTTATCGTCTCCTCGTCTCCTTGTCTCCTAGTTTCCTAGTCTCCTAGTCTCCTCGTTTCCTCGTCTCCTCCGCTCCTAGTCTCCTTGTCTCCTTGTCTCCTCGTCTCCTAGTCTCCTTGTCTCCTTGTCTCCTAGTCTCCTTGTCTCCTTGTCTCCTAGTCTCCTCGTTTCCTCGTCTCCTCGTTTTCTCGTCTCCTAGTCTCCTCGTTTCCTCGTTTCCTCGTCTCCTCGTTTTCTCGTCTCCTCCGCTCCTAGTCTCCTTGTCTCCTTGTCTCCTCGTCTCCTTGTCTCCTCCGCTCCTAGTCTCCTCGTCTCCTCGTCTCCTAGTCTCCTCGTCTCCTCGTCTCCTAGTCTCCTCGTCTCCTCGTCTCCTAGTCTCCTCGTCTCCTCGTCTCCTAGTCTCCTCGTTTCCTCGTCTCCTAGTCTCCTCGTCTCCTCGTCTCCTAGTCTCCTAGTCTCCTTGTCTCCTTGTCTCCTAGTCTCCTCGTTTCCTCGTCTCCTCGTTTCCTCGTCTCCTCGTCTCCTCCGCTCCTTGTCTCCTAGTCTCCTCGTTTCCTCGTCTCCTCGTTTCCTCGTTTCCTCGTCTCCTCCGCTCCTTGTCTCCTCGTCTCCTAGTCTCCTCGTCTCCTAGTTTCCTCGTCTCCTCCGCTCCTAGTCTCCTCGTCTCCTCGTCTCCTTGTCTCCTAGTCTCCTCGTCTCCTCGTCTCCTCGTCTCCTCGTCTCCTAGTTTCCTCATCTCCTCCGCTCCTAGTTTCCTAGTCTCCTCGTCTCCTCGTCTCCTTGTCTCCTAGTCTCCTCGTCTCCTAGTCTCCTCGTCTCCTAGTTTCCTCGTCTCCTCCGCTCCTAGTTTCCTAGTCTCCTCGTCTCCTCATCTCCTTGTCTCCTCGTCTCCTAGTCTCCTCGTCTCCTAGTTTCCTCGTCTCCTCCGCTCCTAGTCTCCTCGTCTCCTAGTTTCCTCGTCTCCTAGTCTCCTTGTCTCCTAGTTTCCTCGTCTCCTAGTCTCCTTGTCTCCTCGTCTCCTAGTCTCCAAGTCTCCTCGTTTCCTCGTCTCCTCCGCTCCTAGTCTCCTTGTCTCCTCGTCTCCTCGTTTCCTCGTCTCCTAGTCTCCTTATCTCCTTGTCTCCTAGTCTCCTAGTCTCCTCATCTCCTTGTCTCCTAGTCTCCTAGTCTCCTCGTTTCCTCGTCTCCTCGTTTCCTCGTCTCTTCGTCTCCTCGTCTCCTCGTCTCCTCCGCTCCTTGTCTCCTAGTCTACTCGTTTCCTCGTCTCCTCCGCTCCTTGTCTCCTCGTCTCCTAGTCTCCTCGTCTCCTAGTTTCCTCGTCTCCTCCGCTCCTAGTCTCCTAGTCTCCTAGTCTCCTCGTCTCCTCGTCTCCTCGTCTCCTCGTCTCCTCGTCTCCTTGTCTCCAAGTCTCCTCGTCTCCTAGTTCCCTCGTCTCCTCCGCTCCTAGTCTCCTAGTCTCCTCGTCTCCTCGTCTCCTCGTCTCCTAGTTTCCTCGTCTCCTCCGCTCCTAGTCTCCTAGTCTCCTTGTCTCCTTGTCTCCTCGTCTCTTCGTCTCCTAGTTTCCTCGTCTCCTCTGCTCCTAGTCTCCTAGTCTCCTCGTCTCCTAGTTTCCTCGTCTCCTAGTTTCCTCGTCTCCTCCGCTCCTAGTCTCCTAGTCTCCTCGTCTCCTAGTTTCCTCGTCTCCTAGTCTCCTCGTCTCCTAGTTTCCTCGTCTCCTAGTTTCCTCGTCTCCTCCGCTCCTAGTCTCCTAGTCTCCTTGTCTCCTCGTCTCTTCGTCTCCTAGTTTCCTCGTCTCCTCTGCTCCTAGTCTCCTAGTCTCCTCGTCTCCTAGTTTCCTCGTCTCCTCCGCTCCTAGTCTCCTAGTCTCCTCGTCTCCTAGTTTCCTCGTCTCCTAGTCTCCTCGTCTCCTTGTCTCCTCGTCTCCTAGTTTCTTCGTCTCCTCCGCTCCTAGTCTCCTAGTCTCCTCGTCTCCTCGTCTCCTTGTCTCCTAGTCTCCTCGTCTCCTAGTTTCCTCGTCTCCTCCGCTCCTAGTCTCCTCGTCTCCTTGTCTCCTTGTCTCCTAGTCTCCTCGCCTCGGCACTTTGTTGAATGAGGGCAGTGGTCAGAGATCAAATAAACATTATTAACATGAACACACACACTCCCATACACACACACACACACACACACACACACACACGAACACACACTCCCATACACACACACACACACACACACAAACACACGCTTACACACAGCAGTTTTGTGCGTTTATAAACATGCGTTTCCTGTTTTTTATCAGTGAAGAAGTTAAGAGTTTTAACTTCTCAAGTGACTTACTGGTTCTTTATGGTTCTTATATGTTCTTACTGGTTCTTTATGGTTCTTATATGTTCTTACTGGATCTGTATGCCTCCTCCAGGTTCTTACTGGTTCATTATGTTTCCTCCAGGTTCTTATTGGTTCTTTATGCCTCCTCCAGGTTCTTACTGGTTCTTCTAGGTTCTTTCCGGTTCTTTATGTTTCGCCCAGGTTCTTACTGGTTCTTTATGCTTCCTCCAGGTTCTTACTGGTTCTTCTAGGTTCTTTCCGGTTCTTTATGTTTCCTCTAGGTTCTTACTGGTTCTTCTAGGTTCTTACTGGTTCTTTATGCTCCCTCCAGGTTCTTACTGGTTTTTTATGCCTCCTCCAGGTTCTTACTGGTTCTTACTGGTTCTTTATGCTTCCTCCAGGTTCTTACTGGTTCTTTATGCCTCCTCCAGGTTCTTACTGTTTTTTTCTCCAGGTTCTTACTGCTTCCTCCAGGTTCTTACTGGTTCTTTATGCTTCTTCTAGGTTCTTACTGGTTCTTTAAGGTTCTTACTGGTTCGTCCAGGTTCTTACCGGTTCTTTATGGTTCTTCCAGGTTCTTACTGGTTCTTCCAGGTTATTTATGGTTCTTCCAGGTTATTTATAGTTCTTACTGGTTCTACCAAGTTCTTACTGGTTCTTCTAGGCTCTTAATGGTTCTTCCAGGTTCTTACTGGTTATTTATAGTTCTTCCCAGTTCTTACTGGTTCTTTATGGTTCTTACTGGTTCTTCCAGGTTCTTACTTATTCTTACTGGTTGTTATTGGTTTTGTATAGTTCTAACTGGTTCTTCCAGGTTCTTACAGTTTTTTTATGGTTCTTACTGGTTTTTATGGTTTTTCTAGATTCTTACTGGTTCTTCCAGATTATTTATGGTTCTTCCAGGTTCTTACTGGTTATTTATGATTCTTACTTGTTCTTCCAGGTTCATATTGGTTGTTCCAGGTTCTTACTGGTTCTTACTGGTTGTTATTGGTTCTTTATGGTTCCTACTGGTTCTTCCAGGTTGTTACTGGTTATTTGTGGTTCTTACTTGTTCTTACTGGTTCATCCAGGTTCTTACTGGTTCTTACTCGATGTTATTGGTTCTTTCCTATGACATATTCATACGGTTATCTGAAAGGAAGACCAAAGCGACGATGGAGCTATGCTAATCACCCCCCTCCAGTCTTCATGCTAAGCTACGCTACAGGAAGCGTCTGAACTGGACTTGGAGAAGTCTCTTGACATTAAATGTTCCAGTTTCATAAATGTTCAAAGAATAAAAACAGAACCTCCTGCAGCGCAACATTGAGAACAAAAGATTCCTCGCTTTTGTTCATCAGGAGTTAACGTGCCGCGGGAATCCCTCGTTAACACTAATTGAATTAATTAGAGGAGGCCAGTAATTGGGCCAAGTGGCTGCCGGGAGTGAGAGGCCACTGGAGGGTTATTAATTATTGATCCATCACCAACTTCTGCATTTACCTTCATCCTCTTTTTCAAAGATAAATACATTCAATGACAATGTTCAAAAATGAAAAAAATAATTCATAATTAATTACTCGTCTTGAAATCTTCAGACAAACTTCACACTTTAAATGAGCATTTATGTATATATTATGTATATAAATATATTTATATGTATATAATTTGTATTATTACCATTTATATTGTCAGAGTCAGAATTTATTGCCATGTATGTTTTTATGTACAATTAATTTGTCCTGACAGGAGGTCTAAAACATTAAACAACAAACATTAAACAAAGTGCAAGAAATAGGAGCATGACATTTACAATTAAATTTACAATAGAATATAAAATTAAAATAAAGTGCACAAACAAACCGACAACAGTACTTTAGACAAGTGTATTTAAATATGAGGTATTTAGGGAGTGACCGGTAGGGAACTGTCCTGGGTGAGTTGTTGGGGGACCCGGGCTCTGTTAGAGGGACCCGGGCTCTATTAGGGGGACCCGGGCTTTGTTAGGGGGACCCGGGCTCTGTTAGAGGGACCCGGGCTCTATTAGGAGGACCCGGGCTCTGTTAGGGGGACCCGGGCTCTGTTAGGGGGACCCGGGCTTTGTTAGGGGGACCCGGGCGAAAACCTACCAGTCACCACCATTGCAATATTATTACTAAATACAAATTATTCAATTTTAATAGTTTCTTACATTATCGAGATGCCTGCCTCATTTTAAAAATTTTACATGGGCTTGCACCTCCATCACTGGGTGAATTTATACAATAGAAGAACAGCAGTGGTAGGGCAACTAGGGCAGCTACCAGGGGAGACTGTGCTGTACAGTATAGGCGAAGTAAGTTTAGTCAAACAGTCTTCTCCGTACGGGCCTCAAATTACTGGAACTGCCTCCCTACTGAACTCAGAGAGAGCACCAGCTACTTATCATTTAAATTTAAACTTAAGAAATGGATTAAAAACACTCACAACTACAATCATCAATAGTAGGTACTGCCCATCGTTCTATTGTACTTATTATTATTTATTTAGTTTTTTAATTCGTCTTGTATTTTTTCATGTATTTTATTTGTGTACCATGATGTTGTGTTGACCTGCCAAGGGACTACAGATGAAAAATAGCTTCTTAGCTAACTCTGGCGCATTTACATTTTGAGTGTAAACAAAAAATGTTAATTAATGTGCATTGTCCCTTTTAAATAAAGTTGAAATTAAAAAAAATTAGGAGGACCCAGGCTCTGTTAGGGGGACCCGGGGTCTATTAGGGGGACGCAAGCTTTGTTAGGGGGACCCGGGCTCTGTTAGGGAGACCCGGGCACTATTAGGGGAACCCAGGCTTTGTTAGGGGGACCCGGGATCTGTTGATGAGCCCGACTGCAGACAGGAAAAAACTGTTGGTGTGGCGTGAGGTCTTGGTCCTGATGGACCTGCCAGAGGGGAGGGACACCAACAGTTTGTGTCCAGGGTGAGAGAGATCAGCAGCAATCTTCCTCGCCCGCTTCAGGGTCCTTGAAGCAAACAAGTCCTGGAGGGACGGCAGATTGCAGCCAATCACCCTCTCAGCAGAGTGAATGATGCGCTGCAGCCTGGCCTTGTCCTTGGCAGTGGCTGCAGCAGACCGTGATGGAGGGTATAATATATATTATGTCTCTGTTCTCTACAGGTGTGATGGCCGAGGCTCTCAAGCAGCAGAAGATGAGAATTATGATGGGTTTCCATGGCAACAGCGATCTGCACCGACAGCACTACAGCGTTGAGTCAGAAAACAACGACACAGGTAGAACATGACATCATCCTCATGACGTCATCCTCATGACGTCATCCTCATGATCCTCATGACATCATCCTCATGATCATCATGACGTCATCCTCATGATCATCATGACGTCATCCTCATGATCATCATGACATCATCATTGTCATCATGACATCTTCATCATGTCATCTTCATCATTACATCATCCTCATGACGTCATCCGCATCTGAACCTAAACCGTTGTGTGTCCTTGTCTCATGTCTTTGTCCCCCGTAGGAGGCAGTGAAGGATCCTGGGAAAAGGAGCAGCGCCTTCTCTCCTCCTCCTCAGCTGTAGCTCCGTCTTCTTCAGCCTCTCTCCACCTCAACTCTCTGCAGCAACACACCCTATTGGCCAACCGTGAGTCACATCTTTTCTCAATTGGACAACTCAATAGCTTTATTTGTTGTTAGCTTAGCATCATAGCATCCTTCTGTTTCTCCTGCTCGCCTTCTCAGGTCTGTCAGACTTTCCTTTTATGGTCATGCCACACCCCCTCCATCCTGTGGGCCTGCCCCCTGCCAGCATTGCCATGGCGATGAACCAAATGAGTCAGCTGAGTGGTTTTGCCAACATGGCCGCCGTGTCACATGTTCAAACAGAAGAGAGCAAGGTGACTGAAAGCTAACGCCGCTGGTACAGATGATGCTAACAGTACACTAACGCTAACGATGCTAATGCTAATCTTCTCTCCTTCGCATTCAGGAATCTTCTCCAGGAAGCCCCTCCCCTTGCCTCTACCTCAGTGACGATCCTCGAGAACCAACCAGCCGATCACCTTCCAGAGCATCTTCCTCATCCTCTTCGTCGCCTGCTCCAGCCGACACTGGATCAGTGGGTCAGCACTGGATGTTTTATCTCTTTAACACCCATAAAGCTGCTGCCTTCAGGGGCAGCAGGACACGTGAAGTTTGTGTTGTGTCTCCACAGACGGAGAGATCGCAGAGCGAGAGAACAACTTTGAAAAGGTGTTGAAGGAAACCGGTAAGAGGGCCGAGTGATTCTGATTGGAGGCTGGAGAAGTGATGTCCCGGCGAGGAAACACCAGCCCATCCTTCATTTCATTCTTTAATCCATCTGTTTTAGAAATCTGTGATCTGAAACTGATTTCTAATTCTATTTCATATCATCTCGTCTTTCAGCAATAAACACTTTTTAATTGTTTATTATCACTTTCACTCATTCTCATGTGAGGCTGAAATCAATAACCTGGATTATTAGATAATGAACGGACAAACTGAAACGCAATGAGCCCAGGTCAGATCTGTTGTTGTTCCCATTCAGGTTTAAATGGGGCCAGTAACGGGTTCCAGTGTGAACTGGTCTGAACCAACTCAGACACACAAAAGAACAGGAGCAAAGATGTGACATGCTATCGTGAGCAGGCGATGGCGAGGCTGAGGAGAAAGACACATGTGGATCTAGAGGGATATACAACTTGCATGAATTCTGATATGACTGTTGTACAACATCTGACCTGAACCTGACAGGAGAGAAACAACAGACACTTCAATAATAGAGAGACACACTTTCAGTTGATCCAGGTCACAAGTACTAGGTGTAACATGGTGTACAGACAGTATTATTAAGATGATAACGTACAGACGATAACGTACACACAGTATCATGGAGACGATAACGTAAAGAAGATAACGTACAGACAGTATCATGGAGACGATAATGTACTGACAAGAACGTACAGACAGTACCATGGAGACGATAACGTACATACAATAACGTACAGACAGTACCATGGAGACGATAACGTACAGACGATAACGTACAGACGATAACGTACAGACAGTACCATGGAGACGATAACGTACAGACGATAACGTACAGACGATAACGTACAGACGATAACATACAGACAGTATCATGGAGACGATAACGTACAGACGATAACGTACAGACAGTACCATGGAGACGATAACGTACAGACGATAACGTACAGACAGTACCATGGAGACGATAACGTACATACAATAACGTACAGACAGTACCATGGAGACGATAACGTACAGACGATAACGTACAGACGATAACGTACAGACAGTACCATGGAGACGATAACGTACAGACGATAACGTACAGACAGTACCATGGAGACGATAACGTACAGACGATAACGTACAGACGATAACGTACAGACAGTACCATGGAGACGATAACGTACAGACGATAACGTACAGACAGTATCATGTAGACAATAACGTACAGACAGTACCATGGAGACGATAACGTACAGACGATAACGTACAGACAGTATCATGGAGACGATAAAGTACAGACGATAACGTACAGACGATAACATACAGACAGTATCATGTGTACGATAACGTACAGACAGTATCATGGAGACGATAACGTACAGACGATAACGTACAGACAGTACCATGGAGACGATAACGTACAGACGATAACGTACAGACGATAACGTACAGACAGTATCATGTGTACGATAACGTACAGACAGTATCATGGAGACGATAACGTACAGACGATAACGTACAGACAGTACCATGGAGACGATAACGTACAGACGATAACGTACAGACGATAACGTACAGACGATAACGTACAGACAGTATCATGTAGACAATAACGTACAGACAGTACCATGGAGACGATAACGTACAGACAATAACGTACAGACAGTATCATGGAGACGATAACGTACAGACGATAATGTACAGACGATAACGTACAGACAGTACCATGGAGACGATAACGTCTGGACGTCTCACTGAGAATCAACGTCTTTGTGTCCTCAGGGACTCCTGACAATGGCGGTGGATCGTGCTTGTTCTCAGGACAATCACAACCAGCTGGAGAGGAAAACATTAAAAGTGGAACTGGAGAAAGAGAGAGACGCCCGAGAAAACCTCCAGAGACAGCTGAGCTCCGAGCTACAGACCAGAGGTGAAACAGGTCGCGACAAACCAGAAGTGAGACAGGACACCACAGACCAGAGGTGAGACAGGACACTATATCATTATGGTCTGTTGTTGTCAGTGTCGATACAGAGGAGGCTGAAGAAGGAGAAGAAGGTGAAGAGGAAGCTGCAAGAGGCGTTAGACTTTGAGTCGAGGAGGAGAGAGCAGGTGGAGAGAGTGCTCACAGGTGAGTTATATTGACACAGTGCTGACCTACATTAGCACTGTGCTAACCTACATTAGGACTGTGCTGACCTACATTAGCACTGTGCTGACCTACATTAGCACTGTGCTAACGTGACAGAAATCATTCATATAATGAGTAGCAGGCATGAACCACGACAATCCATGTCAGCAGAAGGAGATAGAGAGGAGGGGCATCAGCAGGGCCGCCATGGCAGGAGATAGGAGGCAGGAAACAGGAGGTAGGAGGCAGGAGGCATGACCGGCTCCAGACAGCCACGATCCATGGAAACTTGAGGTGAGGAAGAACAGAGGCTCCGAGAAGAGTTAGTAATGTTAGTAGCTAATATGCATTGAAGAGACATTAATTCATCCAGAAGGAGAGCGAGAAGAGGAGAAAAAGAGAGAGAGAACAGGAGAAGAGGAGAGAGGCGCTCAGTGTATCCTAAGATGTTCCCCAGCAGTCCAGGCCTATAGCAGCATATCTAGGGGCTGGACCAGGGCCGACCTGAGCCAGCTGAACTATAAACCTGAGCCAGCCCTAACTATAAGTGGGTTAGGTCTATCAAAGAGAAAAGTCTTAAGTCTACTCTTAAATGAGGTGACTGTGTCTGACCCCTGGACTGAAAGTGGAAGCTGGTTCCACAGAAAAGGAGCTTGATAACTGAAGGCTCTGGCCCCCATCCTACTTTTTAAGGCTCTAGGAACCACAAGTAGCCCTGCATTCAGTGAGCGCAGCTCTATAATAGGGTATAATGGTAATATGGTAATATGGTACTAATAGTTCTCACCAATTAAGGCTTTGTAGGTGAGGAGAAGGATTTTAAATGTGATTCTTGATTTTACAGGAAGCCAGTGGAGAGCAGCTAACACAGGAGTAATGTGATCTCTTATCTTAGTTTTCAGCCAGTTTCAACCTACATTGACACAGTTTCAACCTACATTGACACAGTTTTAACCTACATTGACACAGTTTTAACCTACATTGACACAGTTTTAACCTACATTTAACCTACATTGACATAGTTTTAACCTACATTGACAAAGTTTTAACCTACATTGACACAGTTTTAACCTACATTGACACAGTTTTAACCTACATTTAACCTATATTGACACAGTTTTAACCTACATTGACACAGTTTTAACCTACATTGACACAGTTTTAACCTACATTGACACAGTTTTCAACCTACATTGACACAGTTTTAACCTACATTGACACAGTTTTAACCTACATTGACACAGTTTTAACCAACATTTAACCTACATTGACACAGTTTCAACCTACATTGACACAGTTTAACCTACATTGACACAGTTTAACCTACATTGACACAGTTTAACCTACATTGACACAGTTTTAACCTACATTGACACAGTTTTAACCTACATTGACACAGTTTCAACCTACATTTAACCTATATTGACACAGTTTAACCTACATTGACACAGTTTTAACCTACATTGACACAGTTTCAACCTACATTTAACCTACATTGACACAGTTTAACCCACATTGACACAGTTGTAACCTACATTTAACCTACATTGACACAGTTTAACCTACATTGACACAGTTTTAACCTACATTGACACAGTTTTAACCTACATTTAACCTACATTGACACAGTTTAACCTACATTGACACAGTTTTAACCTACATTTAACCTACATTGACACAGTTTTAACCTACATTTAACCTACATTGACACAATTTTAACCTACATTTAACCTACATTGACACAGTTTTAACATTCATTGACACAGTTTTAACCTACATTGACACAGTTTTAACCTACATTTAACCTACATTGACACAGTTTTAACCTACATTGACACAGTTTCAACCTACATTGACACAGTTTTAACCTACATTGACACAGTTTTAACCTATATTGACACAGTTTTAACCTACATTGACACAGCTTCAACCTACATTGACACAGTTTCAACCTACATTGACACAGTTTCAACCTACATTGACACAGTTTCAACCTACATTTAACCTATATTGACACAGTTTTAACCTACATTGACACAGTTTTAACCTACATTGACACAGTTTCAACCTACATTGACACAGTTTCAACCTACATTGACACAGTTTTAACCTACATTTAACCTATATTGACAGTTTTAACCTACATTGACACAGTTTTAACCTACATTGACACAGTTTCAACCTACATTGACACAGTGCTAAGAACATGTTCCTGTTTCAGATGTGATTCCTGAGCGAGAACAGCAGGAAAACTCTGAAGCTGGAGGTAACTACAACATCAGAGGAGGATCCCTCTCCCGGATGGACAGAAGCAATAGATGTCATGTGACCAGAATCAATAGATGTCATGTGACCAGAAGCAACGTAACAGAGTTACAGCTCATTCAATGAATATGACAGAAGTTATTCATGTAATGAGTAGTAGGCATGGACCACGACCCAGATAACCACGATCCATGAAGCAGGAGGAGGCAGAGATGAGGGGCATCAGCAGGGCCGCCATGACAGGAGGCAAGAGGCAAGAGGCAGGAGGCAGGAGGCAAGAGGCAGGGAGCAGGAGGCAAGAGGCAAGAGGCAGGGAGCAGGAGGCAAGAGGCAGGAGGCAGGAGGCAAGAGGCAGGAGGCAGGAGGCAAGAGGCAAGAGGCAGGGAGCAGGGAGCAGGGAGCAGGAGGCAGGAGGCAGGAGGCAGGGAGCAGGACCGGCTCCAGACAGCCACAACCCATGAAAACTAGAGGAGAGGAAGCACAGAGGCTCCCGGGAAGAAGTAGAGTTAGTAATGAGCATTAAAGAGACATTAATTCATCCAGAAGGAGAGAAAGTTACTGCTGTCTGATGTTTATAACCCTCAGACCTCAGTAGTGACATCAGGGGTGGGCGTGGTCAGATGGCAGCAACATGCTTAACAATCAGAATCAGCTTTATTGGCCATGTGTGTTTACACTCGCATGGAATTTGACTCTGGTTACACATAGCTCTCGTTATACATATATACACATTTACAATAAGCAAGATAAATATTTTAAAAAAAGACATTAAAAAGACTTGCTTGTGTCCTTAACGAGGCAGCAGTTACAGCTGATTATTTGATGTTACTTCTGTTTTTATTCTACAGCTCATAAACTGAAGTGTTTATTGTTGTTGTTTCTAAGTGTAAATACTGAACGCCGTCGAAACCTCCAACATCAACACCATCTGAAAAAAGCAGAGGTTGTACTTCCTGCCTCCGGAGCTGCTGATCCTGTTCTACTCCGCCATCATCCAGTCTGTCCTCTGCTCCTCCATCACTGTGTGGTTTGGATCGGCCACCAAACAGGACAGAGGCAGACTACAGCGGATAGTCAGGTCTGCAGAGAGACCTACTGGTTCCAGCCTGCCCTCCATCCTGGACTTGTCCACCTCCAGAGTCAGGAAGTGGGCTGGAAAGACCCCTGCAGATCCCTCACACCCTGGACACAACTGTTCCAACTCCTCCCCTCTGGGGGCGCTGCAGAGCACTGTACGCCAAGACCACCAGACAGACTTCTTTCCACTGGCCGTCACTCTGATGAACAACAACCAGACTCCTCCTTCTGCACTACTCGGACTACTGTTGTCTTTAATGTCTTCATTCACAGTTCAATGACGAAGGAAGCTGGATAACAACATTTGAAGTACATGAATATTAATATTTAGGTTTTATGTTGACTCTTCATTGAAATCTGATTTATTTTAAGTTTAAAGAGAAGCGAAGTTAAACTGAAGAGTTATTATTTTACGTTTTATTCACCTTGGTATTGAATATTAATCAATCAGGTTTTAAATCTCCACATCATCATCAAATTAAAAACAAAAAACAGTCAAACTTTCTGTCTTTGATGTTGAAAGATCAACTTCCTGTCGAGCTGCTGGTGGGCGGAGCTCCGAGGCCTCGTTAACATCTCGTTAGCGTCTTCAGAAACCTGCAGTTCTCCATATTCATCAGCTGTCCGTCACACAGGTAATTACCGCTCGCTGTTGATGCAAATCTGGAGGATTAATAAGTCCAGGGGCCTGTTGCACAAAAGTAGAATTAAGACATCCGGGATAAATGACTCAGCTGAGCTCAATGAAGCCAAAACATGTGCGTCCAGGCTTAATTGGTTGCACAAAGACCAAGCCAGGATGAGCAGACACGGATTCATTAAGCCAGGTGAAACCAATCCTGGATAGGTGCGCGCTCACGGCTCACTCAAATAGACCCCGCCACAGATCACAGATTAACTGATTTACCATGGCAACTAGAGCCGCGTACTTTTCCCCGTCGGAAGCACAAATCCTCATGGAGGCATACGAGGAGGTAAAAGATATAATTAAGAAGAAAGGCAACACCGCCACAGTGATAAAGCAAAGAGAAAAAGCGTGGCAAAGTATTGCAGACCGCCTGAATGCGTAAGTAGTGCACAATTACACACTCACCGCTCCGCTGAAACATCACAATTACAATTCAAATATTTAATTCATGCAGTTGTACTGTAATTATGAAACGGTTAAATTTTTAATTGAAATGCACTGCAGATATGAGTGAAATTGTGTAAAGTAACTCCATCACACTGTATAAAGCTATGATAAATTATTATTAAAGCCTTACATTATTATTTAACGTTACTACGCTCAGTACGGTTTAATCTTAGCCGTTGTACTCTGCTTCTTATGTTGTCCACCGTTTTTTTTGTGTTTCTCCTGCTTTCATTAATGTAAAGCTGCTTTGACAGAATGAAACAATTGTGAAAAGTGCTATATAAATACAATTTAATTGAATAAATAGATGAGCTATAATAATAATCACTTTAATTTATATAGCGCCTTTCAAAGGACCCAAGGTCGGTTGCTCACTGCACTGCAAAAATGTCTTTCTTACTTAGTATTTTTGTCTTGTTTTCAGTTAAAAAAAAATATCTAAAAAAAATCTTAAATATTTTCTTGAGCAAAATTACCTAGGAAAATAAGCAAAAAAATCTGCCAGTGAAACGAGAACTTTTCTAAAATTAAGTGTTTATGGAAAAAGTAAACTTATTTCAAGAGATTTTTATTATATTGACAGATTTATTTTATTTGTTTGCTTGTTTTAAGCACACATTTACTTAAAGTTTATATTTTTTGTCTAAACTATACTTATTTTGCTAGGTCATTTAGCAAATCAAGAAAATACATCTTTATTTAAGTTTTTTTTTTGTTGATATTTTTACTGAAAACAAGACAAAAATACCAAGTAATTTTTTTTTCAGGCGAGAAAGGGTCTTCAGGGACCGGTTGGACCCACTGGCCTTCCCTGATGACCATCTATATGAAAGATACAGGTTTTCTGCAGATGGCATCAGGTATCTATGCAGACTACTGGGTCCCAGGATTAAGCACCGCACTGCACGGAGCCATGCACTGAGTGTGGAGCAAATGGTTTGTGTGGCCTTGTGCTTTTTTGCTAGTGGAGCCTTCCTGTACTCAGTGGGGGATGCAGAACAGCTGAACAAGGCCACAATTTGCCGCACAATAAGGATTGTGTGTCTGGCTATCAAAGCATTAGCAGATGTCTTCATCTCCTTCCCTGGCCACAGAAGACTGTGACATCAAAGAGGAGTTCTATAGGATTGCAGGTAAGAGGATCTACAAATTACAGGACAACTGTTAACACATAGTAGGATACTCATTGCTTTGTGTGACAGGTTTCCCCAATGTCATTGGTGCAGTGGACTGCACACACATAAGGATAAAAGCCCCCTCAGGTGCCCATGAGGCCGATTTTGTGAATAGGAAATCCTTTCACAGCATTAATGTTCAGGTGAACATAACTTTTTGATATTGTCCATTGACGAACACTCTGCATTGCCAGTGATGTGCATTGATTGGTGTAATATTCCTCATCTTATGATTTCAGATGGTCTGCAATGCTGACTGTGTGATCAGCAATGTTGTGGCAAAATGGCCTGGCTCAGTCCATGACTCCAGAATCTTTCGGGCCTCTGAAATCTATCAGTGCCTCACAAGGTAAGCCACACAACCCCTATTTATAACCATCATGGCTGTGTCAAGAATATCACTGTGTTTATGAGGTAGTAATGATGAGATTTTGTGTTGACAGGTGAATTCTCTGGTGTGTTGCTGGGAGACAGGGGGTATGGCTGCCACCTTTCACAGACCCCCAGGAAGCACAGCAGGCCTACAACCATGCCCATGCCAGGACCAGGGCCAGAGTTGAAATGACCTTTGGCCTCCTGAAGGCACGCTTTCACTGCCTTCACAAATTAAGGGTCAGCCCTGTTAGGGCATGTGATATTACTGTGGCTTGTGCTGTCCTCCACAATGTGGCCTGCCTGAGGAAG
>CM042229.1:192500-227500 GCA_023566465.1 Cottus gobio | reverse complement strand
CTTCCAAAAGGACAACCATCTCTGCAGCACCCATCAGGCCTGTACAGTGGAGAGGAGATGGAAGCCTCTCCTCGTAACAAGCACATGACAGCTGCCTGGAGCCAAAAGGACCAGAAGGACCTGAAGGACTCTCAGACCATGAGAAACAACGTTCTCTGGTCTGATGAAACAAAGACTGAACTCTTTGTCCTGAAGGCCAAGCATCCTGTCTGGAGGAAACCAGGCCTGCTCATCACCGGGCCAACAGCATCCCTCCAGTGAAGCATGGTGGTGGGATGTTCTTCAGAGGGAGGAACCGGGAGACCAGTCAGGATGGAGGGAAAGGTGAATGCAGCATGTACAGAGACCTCCTGGATGAAGACCTGCTCCAGAGCTCTGGACCTCAGACTGGGGCGACGGTTCCTCTTCCACCAGGACCTGAAGCACACAGCCCAGACCACAAAGGAGTGGCTTCAGGACTCTGGAGGTCCTTGAGGGGCCAGAGCCCTGACTTGAACCCGACTGAACATCTCTGGAGAGATCTGAACATGGCTGTGCACCAACGCTCCCCATCCAACCTGATGGAACGTGAGAGGCTCTGCACAGAAGAACCGGAGAACCTGCACAGAAATAGCTTGTAGCATCGTACTGAAGAAGACTTGAGGCTGTAACTGCTGCCAAAGCTGCTTCAACGTGTTGAGCAGAGGCTGAGAATACTTATGGACATGGTATATTTTCCTTCTTTATTTTTAATAGATTTGAAAACATTTCCCAAAACCCTTTTTCGTTTTGTCATTATGGGATGTTGTGTGTAGAATTGAGGACACAAATGAATTAAATCCATTTTGGAATAAGGCTGTAAACATGAGAAAATGTGGAAAACGTGAAGCACTGGATACTTTCCAGATGCTATGTATACATGCATGCATGTATGTATGCATGTATAATAATGGGTATATATATAGCTATATCTATATCTATATATATATATATATATATATATATATATAAATAAAGGATATGGCTCCTGGCCCGGCCATTGGCTGCCTGCTGTTCCTGCAAACTTCTCATTGATGATCTTGATCTGGTCTCCAACTGACCCAGGACCTGTTGGACCCAAAAACACTTTAATGAGTTAACGAGCACCTCGTTAGTAGAGTATGTTGAAGTCTGATCACATGATGAAGCTGTTTCAATGTAATGGGTATATACACATATGTGTGTGTGTAATAACTGAAAGCCTTTACCTTCCTCCACCTCCAGCACCTGAAGACAGAGGACAGGGCATCAATAACCATAATGAAACAAAATGAAGCACGTTCATAACACTGGACCGACCTGCTGTTCGTCTCCTCGAGGCTTCTCAAAGTAACTGTGTCTCCTGCTCTTGCTGTCTTCCTCCCTCTCCCTCTCCTTCTCCTTCTCTCTCTCCTTCTCCCTCTCTCTCTCCTTCTCCCTCTCTCTCTCCCGGTGTCTGTCCTTGTCTTTGGGAGGTTTGGAGGACGAGGTGGAGGACGGGATGTAGTCCCCGATGTCCTCAAAGATACTGAAACACAGATACAGTGAGACCGGGCTCTGGACCACAGAAGAAGAGTCACATGCTGCTGTAAACTGACCTGAGATCAGCTTCAGGGGCCCTTTTATCGTCCAGCTTACCTGAAACAGGAAGTACACAGAGTACACCAGACGTCTCAATGTACTAGGGCTGCTTTTATGTTCCCCCCCCCAATCCCCCAATGTCTCCCCCCTCCCCCCTACCTTTGTCCTTCTTCTTGACCTTCTTGTGACGGGTCCCCTGTCGGAGGTAAGACAGGATCTGAGTCAGCTTGGAGATCACAATGTCGTTGGTGGTGAGAGTCGTCTGAGCCTGAGGACAGAGAGACAGACGGGACATGGTGAGACAGACAGACAGCACAGAGAGACAGACGGGACATGGTGAGACAGACAGACAGCACAGAGAGACAGACGGGACATGGTGGACAGACAGACAGCACGGTACCTCCATGCTGGGGCAGTCGGCCTTGCTGCGGATCAGAGTGGTCGGGATGTCGGTGTCGGTGAACTCGTCATCCAGGTCGACCACGTAGGCCATCCTGCCGGGGAGGAAGAGCTCATTCCTCTCCACGCCACCCGTCCTAAACACCACGCGGTAGATGTTCCTGCCTGGGAGACAAGGAGCAGGGGCTAAATACACTGAGCAACATCATCACCACCATCGTCATCATCACTTCAGAACAAAACTCAGACTCACCGAGACGAGTCTTAAACTCGATCTTCTCCTCCGGCTCCACGTCTTTCCTGAAAGAGACAGAGAGGTCAAAGGTCAGACAGACAGACAGACTGCGTATTGACTCAAACCAATGATTATTTATTAATATATCTGGTTTCCTACTTGGCCTCTTTCTGCACTTTCTCCATCATGTCTTCTTCTTCTCTCTCTTTACTGGTGATTTCAGCTCTCACCTGACACACACGTAAACATAGTAACCATAGTAACCATGTAGCATTGAAGCTAGCTGGAGGGGGCAGGTGAACACTCACCTTCTGCAGCAGAGCGAAGTCGAGCCCCTTCACCAAGTGAGTGTGCTCCATGTCACCTCCCAGAAACTTGGACTCCTGGATCAGCTGACGGCGCTTCTCTGCTGCCGACTTGTCTCTGGAAATACACAATCAATACACTGTTAGCACTATTAGCATTACTCACGCCTCAGCGGTGGGTCCCACAGCTCTGTAGTTAGGGTGGTGTTAGCGTTAGCATTAATCACGCCTCAGCGGTGGGTCTCACAGGTCGGTAGTTAGCGGTGCTGTTAGCGTTAGCATTAATCACGCCTCAGCGGTGGGTCTCACAGGTCGGTAGTTAGCGGTGCTGTTAGCATGAGCATTAATCACGCCTCAGCGGTGGGTCCCATAGCTCGGTAGTTAGCGGTACTGTTAGCATTAGCATTACTCACACCTCAGCGGTGGGTCCCACAGCTCGGTAGTTAGCGGTGCTGTTAGCATTAGCATTACTCACGCCTCAGCGGTGGGTCCTACAGCTCGGTAGTTAGCAGTGGTGTTAGCATTAGCATTACTCACGCCTCAGCGGTGGGTCCCACAGCTCGGTAGTTAGCTGTGCTGTTAGCATTAGCATTACTCACGCCTCAGCGGTGGGTCCTACAGCTCGGTAGTTAGCTGTGGTGTTAGCATTAGCATTACTCACGCCTCAGCGGTGGGTCCTACAGCTCGGTAGTTAGCTGTGGTGTTAGCATTAGCATTACTCACGCCTCAGCGGTGGGTCCTACAGCTCGGTAGTTAGCTGTGGTGTTAGCATTAGCATTACTCACGCCTCAGCGGTGGGTCCCACAGCTCGGTAGTTAGCTGTGCTGTTAGCATTAGCATTACTCACGCCTCAGCGGTGGGTCCTACAGCTCGGTAGTTAGCTGTGGTGTTAGCATTAGCATTACTCACGCCTCAGCGGTGGGTCCTACAGCTCGGTAGTTAGCAGTGGTGCTAATCAGCTCGGTCTCTTCGTAGTCTTTGTTGACTCCGTCTCGTCTCTCTCGTGCTCGGTCGCGGTACTTCTCAGCCAGCTCTCTCTCGCGCTCCATCTCCTGCTGGCGTAGCTTAGCATAGTAACTGCAATGAAAAACAATAAAACGATTGATAACATGCTCAGGATTCATTAGAGAATCAATACAAATACATTGACAATACTTCTCATTATTATGATCACTGTGCTCACCTCTTCTTCTTCCTCCTTCTCGCTGCAGGATCCTCATCCTCATTGTAATCCCTCGGCATTCTGAGAGAAAAAAATAATAATCGAGTGACTTCATTCATCTTCATCCTCCTCACCACCACCATCACCCTCCTCCTCCTCCTCCTCCTCCTCCTCCTCCCCACCACATCATAACATTACAATTAATTTAGCTGACGCTTTTATCCAAAGCGACTTACAATAAGTGATTCAACCATGAGTACAAACTCAGAACAGCAAGAATCCAGAAAGTATAATTTCATCAATAAAGTTAAACTACAAAGTGCTATCAGTAAGAGACATTTAAGTGCTACTTTCATAATTTAAGGTATAGTTGAAACGGAAGATGTAGTCACTGGGGAGCTCATTCCACCATCGAGGAGCCAGGACAACGAACAGTCGAGACTTTGATGAGTGTTTAGCTCGCAGTGACGGAGCTACAAGGCGATTGGCAGAAGCGGCGTGAACGAGCTGGGGTGTGTTACCATGTCCTGGATGTAGACTGGACCAGATCTGTTCGCAGCACGGGTGGCCACCGGTAACCAGTGAAGGGCGCGGAGGAGTGGAGTAGTGTTGGTGAATTTCGGTGAAAAAGGTGAAAGACCAGTCGAGCTGCTGCATTCTGGGTGAGCTGCAGAGGTCGAATGGCACCAGCAGGTAGACCTGCCATCATCCTCACCACCACCACCACCCTCATCATTATCCTTTTCTTCCTCATCACACCACCTTCATCATCCTCCTCCTCCTCCTCCTCCTCCTCCTCCTCATCACACCACCCTCATCATCATCCTCCTCCTCCTCCTCCTCCTCATCATCATCACCACCACTACTACCCTCATCATTATCCTTTTCCTCCTCATCACACCACCTTCATCCTCCTCCTCCTCCTCACACCACCCTCATCATCATCATCATCATCATCATCATCACCACCACCACCACCACCCTCATCATCATCCTTTTCATCATCACCAGTAACTCACTCATGGTGTCTGGACTTGGAGGGCGGGGCCGAGGAGGGCGTCGCCCTCGGCGTCATCAGAAGCTTCCTGAAGTCGTCATTGGTCAGTTTGGACCTGCAGAGAAACGTTGGCGAGGTGAAGGAAAACATGATGTACAAGTACAACACTGGGCTAAATAAATACACAAACAGTGTACTAATACTCACTGAGCAGCAGCTCTGTGGTCATCCAGCTCGTGGCCCTCAGGGGCCAAAGGGTTGGAGTAACTCTCAGCTGTACACAGAGCAGTACATGTACAACAGTTACCTCTGAGATGTAGTACAGTAAAAAGTACAATAGGTACATTCCACTCCAGGTAAATCAATATTATATTCATCAACTAACTGATTGATTACATTACATTTATCTGACGCTTTTATCCAAAGAGACTTACATGATATACATTAGACCGTAGACACAGCAACGGTGAGCAATTAGGGTTAAGTGTCTTGCTCAAGGACACAACGACATGGACTGGCTGAGCCGGGGTTTGAAACCACTGACCCTCTGATTGAAAGACTGACTTGCTAACCACTGAGCCACAGTCGCTCTTTGATACATTTGGATATTTGGGTTCCTGTCTGTTAACTTATACACTATTATTAGTGTGTAAAATAAAACACGTAGAAGTACTCCACACAGTATTTATTATTCAAATCATGTTAATACGTCTTACTTTAAATGTATCAACACAAATGTTTCTTGTGAATTATGTTTTATCATAAAATAAAATGTTTCCCCTTGTTAAACTGAACCGAATATCTGTACGCGACTAACGTGTTAGCATGGTGCTAACAGAATTAGCTAGCATAGCTTAGCAGACTTCGGGAGCTCGGACTCACTTTCCGGCATCTTTGCGGCGGAGCGTCAATACGCTGCTTGGGCGTGAAGACGAGCTGCTTCCCGCCTCACGAGGTGGAGCTTTCAGGCTTTTATCTGCGCGACTAGTCCTTTAGCTTCTTCACCGGAACTTCTCTGTGACTCTACCGGATGTTACGTCTTTACTTCGTCACATCCGAGAGAGAGAGAGAGAGAGAGAGAGAGAGAGAGAGAGACACATAGCTCATAACAAACACAGCTCATAGCTCACCTACACTGACCCATCACTTTCCTGTTTAGCATTCCGAGCTCCAACACTGACGAGTAAATTAGAATAAAGGGTTAAAAAACATGTGACCTACCCCAGTGGCTCCGCCCATGAGCTCTCTGATAGGTTAGACTCTGCCTTCCTTTCCAGGATCTTCTGATGGGTCGTATCACTGAAGGAATTCTTCTCTGACGTCACCTTCTGAGCATGCGCACAGTGTCCAGGTTCACTTGTATCACCAAGTACATGTTACTGTGTTGAGTCAAGTAGTAGACCATAGTTTAGTTCTTATTACTTATTACTAACCCACCAGGAAGAGCGAGACCAGGAGGAGCGAGACCAGGAGGAGCGAGACCAGGAGGAGCGAGACCAGGAAGAGCGAGACCAGGAGGAGCGAGACCAGGAGGAGCGAGACCAGGAGGAGCGAGACCAGGAGGATCTGTATACAGTTAGGTCCATAAATATTTGGACATTGACACATTTTTACTTTATTTTGGCTCTGTACACCACAACAATGGAGTTGTAATGAAAAAATCAAGATGTGCTTTAAGTGCAGACTTTCAGCTTTAATTTGAGGGTATTTACATCCAAATCAGGTGAACGGTGTAGGAATTACAACAAATTAAAATGTGGCCACCCTCTTTTTAAGGGACCAAAAGTAATTGGACAATTGGCTGATCAGCTGTTTCAAGGTCAGGTGTGTGTAATTCCCTCGTTATTTCATTTACAAGGAGTAGATAAAAGGGTCTTGGGTTCATTTCAGGTGTGGTATTTGTGTTTGGAATCTGTTGCGGTCAACTTTCAATATTAAGTCCAAAGAGCTGTCACTATCAGTGAAGCAAGCCATCATTAGGCTGAAAAATCAAAACAAAACCATCAGAGAGATAGCAGACACATTAGGTGTGGCCAAATCAACTGTTTGGTACATTCTTAAGAAGAAAGAACGCACTGGTGAGCTCAGCTACACCAAAAGACCTGGAAGACCACAGAAGACAACTGTGGTGGATGACAGAAGAATCATTTCCCTGGTGAAGAAAAACCCCTTCACAACAGTTGGCCAGATCAAGAACACTCTCCAGGAGGTAGGTGTATCTGTGTCAAAGTCGAAAATCAAGTGAAGACTTCACCAGAGTAAATACAGAGGGTTCACCACAAGATGTAAACCATTGGTGAGCCTCAAAAACAGGAAGACCAGATTAGAGTTTGCCAAAAAACATCTAAAAGAGCCTGTACAGTTCTGGAAGAACATCCTATGGACAGATGAGACGAAGATAAACTTGTACCAGAATGATGGGAAGAGAAGAGTATGGAGAAGGAAAGGAACTGCTCATGATCCAAAGCATACCACCTCATCAGTGAAGCATGGTGGAGGTAGTGTTATGGCGTGGGCATGTATGGCTGCCAATGGAACTGGTTCCCTCGTATTTATTGATGATGTGACTGCTGACAAAAGTAGCAGGATGAATTCGGAAGTGTTTCGGGCAATATTATCTGCTCATATTCAGCCAAATGCTTCAGAACTCATTGGACGGCGCTTCACAGTGCAGATGGACAATGACCCGAAGCATACTGCGAAAGCAACCAAGGAGTTTTTTAAGGCAAAGAAGTGGAATGTTCTGCAATGGCCAAGTCAATCACCTGACCTGAATCCAATTGAGCATGCATTTCACTTGCTGAAGACAAAACTGAAGGGAAAATGCCCCAAGAACCAGCAGGAACTGAAGACGGTTGCAGTAGAGGCCTGGCAGAGCATCACCAGGGACGAAACCCAGCGTCTGGTGATGTCTATGGAATCCAGACTTCAGGCTGTCATTGACTGCAAAGGATTTTCAACAAAGTATTAAAAGTGACAATTAGATTTATGATTATATTAATTTGTCCAATTACCTTTGGTCCCTTAAAAAGAGGGTGGCCACATTTTAATTTGTTGTAATTCCTACACCGTTCACCTGATTTGGATGTAAATACCCTCAAATTAAAGCTGAAAGTCTGCACTTAAAGCACATCTTGATTTTTTCATTTCAACTCCATTGTTGTGGTGTACAGAGCCAAAATAATGGAAAATGTGTCAATGTCCAAATATTTATGGACCTAACTGTATATAATATTATACTATGTTATATTATATTATAGTATACTATATTATGCTATATTATATGATGTTATATTATGTTATTATTCAGTTTTCAATTCACTTTATTTTGTATAGCCCAAAATTACAAAATGAAACTCCCCTCTGAGGGCTTTACATCCTGTACACATAGACATCCTGTCCCGGGACCTCACATCGGATCAGGAACAACTCCCCAAAAAGTAGTAAAAACCCTTTCACAGGGAAAAAAGGAAGAAACCTTCAGGAGAGCAACAGAGGAGGATCCCTCTCCCGGATGGACAGAAGCAATAGATGTCATGTGACCAGAATCAATAGATGTCATGTGACCAGAAGCATCGTAACAGAGTTACAGCTCATTCAATGAATATGACAGAAGTTATTCATGTAATGAGTAGTAGGCATGGACCACGACCCAGATAACCACGATCCATGAAGCAGGAGGAGGTAGAGATGAGGCACATCAGCAGAGCCGCCATGGCAAGAGGCAAGGGGCAAGGGGCAAGGGGCAAGGGGCAAGAGGCAAGGGGCAAGAGGCAAGAGGCAGGACCAGATCCAGACAGCCACAATCCATCGAAGCTTGAGGAGAGGAAGCACAGAGGCTCCCGGGAAGTAGAGAGAAGCGAAGCGAGAGGGAAGAGTAGAGAGGAGCTCAGTGTATTCAAAGATGTCCCCCATGAGTCTAGGCCTAGGCCCCCGCACTAAAAGTGGAAGCTGGTTTCACAGAAAAGATACCATAAGCTCTCTAGTTGGGGTAATATGGTAATATGAGCTCTCTAGTGGGGTAATATGGTAATATGAGATTACGGTCCTTGAGATATTACATTATAATATATTTTTTATATTATAATATAATCCTGGTCCACCTGTTGTTCAGAGTCACATTCATGAGGTTGAACATTATGAACAATATTCAGAAGAAAAGTTTGTCAGAGAATTGTTAGAAAATAAAATAGAAAGTAGCATAACGTGGAAAATGTCCAGTACAAGTACTTGAGTAAATGTACCTGGTTGCATCCAACCAATAATACAACAAAATAAACTATTTAAACTGTGTTCACTCATAATTCTTATCTAAAAAAATCTCACAAACATAACATAAACACGAGATTATGTAAAATATTAATTTTCTTTG
The DNA here is from genome assembly GCA_023566465.1 of Cottus gobio. NCBI lineage: Eukaryota > Metazoa > Chordata > Actinopteri > Perciformes > Cottidae > Cottus > Cottus gobio. Next base: position 218,452 of record CM042229.1, on the reverse strand, counting down.
TTTCATAATGACATTTTTAAATTGTTGATTTTCTAAAAGATGACAAATAAATATTGACCCAGAGTGAATATTTGACTAAAACTGCCAGAAGTGATTATTATTAATATAATAATAATATTAGGTGGATGTTCCATGTTGCTCTGCTGCCCCCTTCAGGTCCACAGAGTCACTGCTGAAGGTTCTCCAGGACCAGCTGGTGTTATTACATATTATTCATGGAGGTCACACTGATCATAATTATATTAAATAATAAACATGAGTTAAACAAACAGTTCACACCAATAGACATGAACCTCCTCTGATTATAAATTTAGAATTATAAAATTATAATCAAAAATTAGATATTTATAAGAAACCTCTCAAACTGAAGGTTATCTGTACAAAAGTGAGAAAAGTTACATTTACATAATAATAACATATTTAATCCCAAATGAAACCTCAAGACAATAAATCATAATAACGGGAAATAGAGTGACATTAATAATAGGGTTTATTCATATCAACACATTTACATAAAACTGAAAGAATGAATCCGGTCTGGACTGAACCACTTCGGGTCAGGGTCTGGACCAATCCACTTCGGGTCAGGGTTTGGACTGAACCAGAGTCTGCAGAGCGCCGGCCACCTGATCAGCTGACATGTTGTCCACTGAGACACTGCTCTCTTTCCCAAAATCTGAACACAAAGATCAATATTATTATTTATATTAATGCTGATATAATATAATCTACAGTATAATGTTCTGATGAAGATTCATTACATTTAGCTGACGCTTTTATCCAAAGCAACTTACAATAAGTGCATTCCACCGTGAGTACAAACAAGAATCAGAACAACAAGAATCAAGAAGGTACAATTTCATCAATAAAGTTCAACTGCTATCAGTATCAGATTCAAACATGGAAGCCGCAGAACTGTAAATAAAACCATGAAAGCAGTTGAAGTGTCGACCCACCATATCGGGCCCAGACCCGGGCCTGGACTCCAGAACACTCTCTGATCCGGATCGGGAAGTCCGGGTTGGACGTCTTCAGAGTCACGTAGTGCTGCTCCACAAAGTCTCTATGAAACAGAGTCAGGGACGTTATGCACTTCCTGTTTACCTCTGAGGTCATCAGAGTGGGCGGGGTCACCTGTCTCAGACGTTTATATAATAAACCCTTACAAACAAAGACGCTGTGTCTTAATCTACTGAACTAATACAGTTATCGGTTTAAATATATTATTAATAATATGACATGATTATTAAAACAATCCTTTCTAACGCCTTCCTCATGAGAGCAGCTGTCTGCTAGCTCTTAGCTGCTAGCTGCTGGCTGTTAGCTAGCTCGATTCACCCTCTAAACTCGGGTCGTAGTTCGTAAAGTACCGACTCTTTCCGCCTCAGCTGGCCGTCTCGGGGCTCAGCGGGTCGACTCGAAGCTCACCTGGCCCCCTTGCTAGCTGCAGAGCTCTGGCAGAGGTGCACGCGGATCTCCCGGAGATTTTTACCCAAACTGGAGCCGAGACTCCTCACTGCAGAGGCCGCCATCTTTGCTTCCTGGTGTCTGTCAAGGACTCTCCGAGGGTTGTTTCAGCCCGGACTTTTACCGCCAGGCTTCTCTATGGGTAAATCAGCCCTCAGATGATCATCACAGGCATGCAAAGTAAATAATTAATAAGTGACTCATCTGATCTGAGCTCAATTTGATGCTCAGCAGACGAGCAGCTGAGAGAGTTTGAGCACGAACATAAAACGGATCCAACCAGAACCAGAACTTCAGAGAAAACGGGTCAGAACTAAAATTGTGGGAACCAGAACCAGAAGTGGTTTTGGTTCTGAGGATCTGAGGCCTGCTCTCATAGGAGTTGAATTGAAATGTCAAACAGGTTAATTCTGTTTGACAGATTATAATTAACAGATTATTTAATTGTTAAAAATGAATTATCGTCTCAGATGAAACAAAGCAGATCAAACATGCTAATTTATTATATTTCAGAGCATCTGCTGGAGGCTGTTCCCTTTAGACCAGTGGTCACTAACTGGCGGACCGCGGTCCGGGTCCGGACCCAGACGTAGTTGTCTCTGGACCCTGGACCGAAAACTAATTATTATCACCGAATTATTAACTGTTGATGGATCGCTTCTATTTCACCGGCGCAGCTTTTCCTGCCTTTGCAGCTCTCATTCAGCGGTCCAGGAAACACTCACGACCAATCACACGCCTTGAAAATCCTGTCACTTGCCTACTCAACCAATCACATGTGTGTATTGCGTTAAGCCCCGCCCTCGACTCAAGTGAGATGTTCACACACACGGAGCGACAGGAGACTGAGAGACCGGATAGTTGGAAAAGTACAGAGTCAGAGAAATGTGGACCGCTTATCTATATAATATATATATATCTAAGCTAATCTTAAAGAGAGCCTTTAACAATGGATGGACTCTTATATGTTTATTATTCCCACAACCAGTTCAGGAGCAGTATGTCTCATGTTATATTATATATCAGCGATATTAAAAGCAGCGATGTGACATCACTTGACGCCCGAATAAACTGAATTTGAAGCTGCATGACAATTCAGTTAAATTCTTTCTAAAATTAAGGACTTTATTTATTAATGTAATTTATAGTCACATTTTTCAAAAGCTTTCTGTTTAAATCCAGCCTTTATTTTACTTGAAATAAGAGAAGATAATGTATCTATTATTATAGTATGTACTATTTATAATTCTTCCAGTTAAATTTGAAATCTGTAATAATAAATATTGTTTAGATGTTAATTCATTGTACTTTATTTAATTTGACAGTCAGTCGTTGACTACATACAGATGTTAATTCAACTGTTGGCTTTGTCAATATGTTTAGCACAAAATCATATAGTGCAAATTAGACATTATTGTGATGTTCCGGACCTTTGCATAAGGAACCTGTCTCAAACTGGACCTTGCAGAATTTTAGTTGAATACCCCTGCTTTAGACAGAGCCAGGCTAGCTGTTTCCAGTCATTATGCTAAATTAAGCTAAGCTAGTTTCCAGTATTTATGCTAAACTAAGCTGCTTGTTTCCAGTATTTCAGAATCAGATCTATGCTAAGTGAGCTGTTTCCAGTCTTTGTGCTAAGTAGCATCAGAGAGGAAAACTGTTGAACTGTCCCTTTTAAGATGAGTTGTGATGACATCAGCAGCTGGATGAGGCTTTGCTTTATTGAGAAACAGGGTTATTTGGTTTTATACAGTTAAACCTTTGAGCATCAAAGTTTAGGATTGAGTTCATGGTTCTAGATTTGAGGAACCACGGATGTGGATCTTCTCTTTGGTCGTTGGTCTCACGGCTCAGTTCCCCATGACGAGTTTGTTAGCGTTAGCAGAAGGTGAGCAAGCTGCACATGCGTCATCACTGTGAACGATACAAGAAAACAGGAATGTGTTTTTTATAATCCGTGTTTCCCGTCAGTCCGGCCTTCTCTCCTCGCCGGATCCCTTCGCCGTTTCTCGTTCAGAAGTTGCTGGATCCGTTTGTTGTGTGTTCGCTCGCGGGCCGGCGGCATCTGCGGCACAAAGAGGTTTTGCCCTCTGCCGGCGTCCAGCCCCACGACCCGGTATGGGACCTCGTCAACCAAGTCATTCTCCTTCTTGGAGAGCGGGAAGAAGGAGAACGGCGTCGGCAAAGGTTCGGTTGCGGTTTGGAGGCTCCTCCCTACCGACATTCTACTCTCTGAGGATGTGGCGGTGATGATGTCATCAGGATCAGCTGACGTCGTTGTAGGAAACTCTGGGACGGAACTTTGACCCTCAACACTTACCACAGGGACTGTAGCAGAGGGCATTGTAGGAGTTTTCCACTTGAATAAATGTGGGGGAGTAATTTTTTGGGGTCTCCTTGTAGTAGTGCTAGTAGTACAAGTACTAGCAATGGTAATGATAGTAGCACTAGTACTAGTATGTGGAATGATGAGAGGACGGGCTGAGGGAACAGAAGGATCCTCGAAGGATGAGTATTCGTTATAATCCTCATACTCCACGTACACAAAGTCAGTGCTGCTCCTGCTGTTCGGGGGTGGAGTCACAGTGGCACTGGGAGGCAGCCTGCTGGGGATGTCACTGGTGATGTCACTGGTGATGTCCAACCAGGAGGACGATGAGGTCATCGTCTCTGTGGTTGAACTCCAGGAACTACAAGACAACAAAAACAAAAAGAAGATCAGCGACATCAGATCAGTTTAAGTTGCAATCAAGCTTTTAGTGGAACATTCCAGCTCCGACCTGTTGGCCATCGGTGGGAAAGGGCTGCTGTGGCTGCTGGAGTTGCTGGTGTTATGAGGGTTGCTGGGATTGCTGGAGTTGCTGAAGTTGCTGAGGTTGCTGCAGGACTTGCAGCACATCTGGCGGTACCCGCCGATGGAGCAGTACCGATTTAACACCTCCATTTGGCAAAACACGGAGCGGTCACCTCGGCATCGCTGCCCTGGAGACAAGTTGGACCACCAGAGCAGAATGTGTGACCAGTGAGACCAACGCAATGTTTGCAGGTTCAACAATGGTTTTAACACAACAGTCTCCTCTAGTAGAGACTGTTGTAAAACCTGGTACTCATGCATGATGCCACCAGATCTCACACCTGGTATAAACATAATTTGCACAGAAAGAGCGCACCTGTAGCTTTTATTTTGACCGGCAATTTGAGAAAACATGAAGAGGTGGAGTCAGGTGAGCTTTCACCAGACTTTATCTACACCTGAATGATGCTCATGGTCCAGATGATGGGATCTGAGTCCCTGCAGATAAAACCAACAACAGTTTTCTATTCTGCAGAATCTGTAAAAATCACAGTCGACCACAGCACATCCAAATCCAGCTTTCAACCACCAGTCGTCGTCAAAGGAGGGAAGAACAGAAAGGAAAGGAAGAGGAGGAATATGTGTGATTTACTAGAGGAGATCTTTGGAGCTGGGAAGTCTGGGTTGGACCTGGACAGCCACTGAATGATGGCATTCTTCTGGTTGCCTGCAGGGGGAGACAACCACTCAGTTCGCAACACACAGACTACAACTCCCAGCATTACTCCCTCTCCTTCACTGCACTTTTATTTGGTATGTGATTGGTTGATGCCTACCGCTACATGGGGGAGGCTGGCAGGTGCGGGTCTTGATTGGTGGAAAATCACTGCAGTTCTTGGCTAAACCCTCAGGACTCAAACATGCAACCTGACGCACCTGAGTCCCGTTTCCGCATGACACTGAACACTACAAACATAAACATATTGATCAAACTCAGATGTTCAGTTTCTAAACTGTCAGGAGGTAGTCCTGAAATAAGTTACATTTAGTCCAGATAGAAGAAAGGTAGAAGCATTCCAAATAGAAGAAAAGCAGAAACAAAATAAAGGAAGATAAAAGTAGTCCCTCAAGTATGTAGGTTGAGGTCGTCCTTAAGAAGGAAGTTAAAAGTAGTCCCTAAAGTGAGACGGTTGAGGTCGTCCTAATGAAGGGGCGACTGTGGCTCAGTGGTTAGCAGGACCGACTTTTAATCAGAGGATCGGTGGTTTATCCCCGGCTCCGCTAGGACTAGGAAGGCATAGGTTGTCCTAAAGACCGTGGGTCAGTGGTTAGCGGGTCTGACTTTCAATCAGAAGACCGGTGGTTCAAACCCCTGCTCAGCTAGTCCATGTCATTGTGTCCTTGAGCAAGACACTTAACCCTCATTGCTCACCGTTGCTGTGTCTACGGTCTACTGTATATCATGTAAGTCGCTTTGGATAAAAGCGTCAGCTAAATGAAATGTAATGTAATGTAAAAGTAGTCCCTAATGTAGGGAGGTAGAGGTGGTCCTAAAGAAGGAAGTTCAAAGTGGTCCAGAAAGAAGGAAAGGGGAAGTAGTCTAGAAAGAGAAAGGAAGAGTTAGTCTTGCAAGAAGGAAGTTAGAGGTAATCCAGGAAGAAGGAAGAAATGTAGTCAAGAAAGAAGAAAGGTAGATAAAGTCGCAAAAGGAGAAACGTAGAGGTAGTCTAGAAATAAGGAAGTTACATGTAGTCCAGAAACAGGCGGTTAGAGGTAGTAAAGGAACTTAGGGTAGGTCCATATTGAGGAAATTAGAGGTAGTTTAGAGAGAAAGAAGATAGTAGTATTTCAGAGAAAAGGAACTGCAAAGGAGTCCAGAAAGAGCAACTTAGAGGTAGTAGAGAAAGAGAGAAATAGAAGTCCTCCAGATAAAGTAACAAAATACAGTCCAGAAGAGGATGTTAGAAGTATTCCAGAGAGAAGGAGGTTCAAAGTAGTCCAGAAAGAAGGAATTTGAGGGTTGTCCAGAGAGAAGGAATGCATACATAGACCAGAAAAAGGAAGATTTGAGAATTCCTTGTGGTAAAATGACTTTGTGACTCTGTGAATAGTTTCAGTCTTTTTACCGGGGTCCAGGGCCCAGCTCTCCAGGAAGCTGGACAGGGTAAACGATTGCAGGTTTGTTTGACTTCTGGCCGGTCCTCACCGCAGAGTTTGCTGTGCACTGAGCGCTGCCCCCTGCTGGACATCTGCTGGCAGGCCACCCAGCGACGCTGCCACCCAGTCTGACCGCAGGTGGCACTGCAGTCCTCCCACTCGCCGGTCACCCAGCTGAGAGGACAGAAACAGTAGTATTTCATAGCTGCAGGTGTTAACGTGGGGGGCTGCAGGTGTTACTGTGGTGGGCTGCAGGTGTTACCGTGGGGGGCTGCAGGTGTTACTGTGGGGGGCTGCAGGTGTTACCGTGGGGGGCTGCGGGTGTTATCGTGGGGGGCTGCAGGTGTTACCGTGGGGGGCTGCAGGTGTTACCGTGGGGGGCTGCAGGTGTTACCTTGGGGAGCTGCAGGTGTTGGTGTTGCAGGTGCGGCTGATGGCTCTTGGTTTGTTGATGTTGGAGCAAAACGTCCTCTGAACCATTTTCCCATCAGCCTTCCTTCTGCAGCCGAACCGTGTGTACTGTTTCCCTGCCAAGCAGACAACGTAGTTAACTACCATGCCTGTTACCCTGGTTAGGGTTAGGTTAACTACCATGCACATACACATACAAGGAATTTGCCCTGGCGGGAAGGTGCATACATTTAACATTTAACAATACACATTTAACAGTTAACGCAGTGCAATAAATGAGGATGAATGGATGAATGAATATTTACATTGAAACAGTGCAAGTGTAGTCCAAGTGGCCGGTGGGTGCTTAGGGCCGGAGGGTGGTTAACCTAACCATGTTTAAGGGTCATGGGTTAGGGGTTATGGTTATGACTAGACAATTGAGTACCTCCTCCACAGGGCTTGGAACAGTGCGACCACTTCTTCAGAGCCCACTCATAGAAGATGGCTTCCTCCTGTAGCAGGTTGGACTCCAGCGAGGACCGGAGACGATCCTGGATGACGTACTTATAGGACACCGTCACCTTGGAGTCTCCATGGGAACGGACCTGATGGACAAGAACACAGGAAGGCGGCGTTTTGTTCTGATTTAGACAAAAACAAATCTGAGTTGGACTTCCTGTGGCGACAGACTGACCATGAGCAGGACTCCGTACTTCAGGGGCCCTGTGGTCTGGACGGACTCCTGCTCCTCTGTGTTGCTATACTCCCATGCCGAACCCTTCTCGATCACCACTCTGGATTCGGGCAGCTTGTCTTCATCGTTGAGGAAGAGGTGGCCCGTCTCCTGGTTCGTTAGCGCTTGAACAAGAAACAAGGAAGTCAAGGTTCTCCACAGAAAGACAAGCGGTTCTTCCTGTTGGATGGAACAGGCTCCTCCCCCCTCTTACCCAGGATGTGAGGAGTTCCTTTAAACTCCTGGATCAGCAGATGTCGGGCTCCTTTGGGGATCTCCAGGATCTTCAGGTAACCTAGCAATGGGAACCATGGTCCTTTATTGGTCAAGAATGAAGATTTTCTACTGAATGATTGACATCAAATTAAAGGAGCTCCAGACCTGGTTTCTTCGTGCTGCGGGTGAAGTTCCCTTTGATGATCTTACAGCTGGAGTTATCTCCTCCACAGACTCCACATCGATCCTCCTGCTGGTCCGAGGCGATCTGTCCATCACAACCTACATGCTGCATGAGGAAAGAGGACACAAGAACAGAGGGGATATCTCAGGAGAAGGAGGGAAGTGTGCTGCGAACGACTCCCAAAAACAGGACTGAGTGAGTCCACCTGAACCACAACATCTCATCTTCGAAATATTATCTTTTCTGATCAGATCTGGATTCTACTGTTGTTGTACTGTTCTACTGACCGGCCAGCAATTTTCCCCTCGGACTGGTTTCCCCTTGCCTCTGGCCCGGTACGACCCAATCTGTTTGGACTTCTCCACCTTGCCTCTGCCCCGGTACAACCTTGCCTGTTTCCCTTGTGTGTTCTGTCTTAATAAATCTCTGCTCTCCACTCACCATTCCGTCGTATTGCTTACCACCGAGTCCTTACCACCACCCGTTACAGTATACTATGTATACTACTTTATGTTATACTTTACTGTGATAAACAATGCGATGATGTATTAATACTTTGTACAAATGAGATGAACTAAAACAAAATAAAGACCTCACACTCTCCTCGGACACAGACGCTGTGGGCGTCGCCGTAGGAGCACGGCGTCCCATCATGCACCATTCTGTTGATGGAAACCACGGCGGATGTTTCCTTCGACTGGCAGTAGAGCCGACAGCGCTCATCAGCTGCAGACACACAATCACCATCAAAGTATATGTATATCTATACATGTATATATATAGAGAGATAAATATATATATATAATATGAATATATATATATATATTATTAATATAATGTTTTACATCAGAGCTACTGAAGGTGGAATGTTTAAGGAGGTTAAAGAGTTAAAGAGAGGAGAGGCCACAAGTTTCCTTCCAATAACAGATTCCTGACTGATGACTTTAACATGTGAACACCACACACACACACACACACACACACACACACACACACACACACACACACACACACACACACACACACACACACAGCGGCTGTTTGGCTTTGAACAATCTGCGTTTTCATTTACAGTCATCAAGCTTTGTGTGTGTGTGTGTGTGTGTGTGTGTGTGTGTGTCCATTGACTGCAGATGAAAATTAATCTGTAGATGAATATGACACAAATGTGTATAAAGTGTCTATTATGAGTGTGAATAAAGTATATATAAAGTGTGTATTTACGGTCAGGGTGTTGGTACGGCAGCCAGTGATGTTTGATGCCTTCATGTTCCATAAATGGATTCCATACTTTACACTGATCCTCTCTGAAAGACAACACAAGTCAACTACAGGTATACTGACCTGAAGTCAGTCAGAGGAGTCAGATTACAGAGTGAACAGCAGACCTACTGACCTGAAGTCAGTCAGGGGGGGACACTCTTCTTGGCTGCAAAGCTGGAACTCGTAACTGTTTCCGAAGCAGGTGCGACCGCCGTTGGCTGGACTGAGAACAACAACAGGTTAGCGTCATATTGGTGCCTCTGATCTGGGACATAGCTGATGATTGACAGCTGACTCACACTGGAGTGTCGCAGCGCCGGGCCCGAAACCTGACCCCTCCCCCGCAGGTCCTGGAGCAGCCGCCGAACTGACTCCATGTTCCCCAGCCGCCATCTTGTCTCAGCAGGTCGGGGGTCAGCTTCATGCAGAAACCCTTAAAACAGTGCTGCAAAGAGACAAGGTTAGCGTAGCTTAGCATAAAGACAGGAGGCAGGGGGACACAATTAACCTGAAGCTAATTCAGAACACATCACTTCCTGCGTCTGTTGCCCTGGTAACATTGACCTAATGATGAAAAGTCAGAGGATCAATAAAGTTATGAAAGTTTGACAGAATGATGAATAAAGTTTCATCACAATCCGTCCATCCTGTCCAAAACACCACAGAGAATATGTAACTTCCTCTTCCGATCTCAAAGTGTCCTCACTTTCCCTGGTCCACACTTCGTCCCGTCGAGCGGAGGACCTTTCTTGGTCTTACAGTAGAAGGGGTTGTTGTAGTCGCTGCACCACAGCTGCTTACAGGGGTCAAGGGTCGCGTACTGGGGACAAACAGACAGACATCAGAGGTCAAGGGTATCACCCCGAGGACACAAAGACAGACACACTATCTACATCAGGGGTTAAGGTTCGCGGGACACAAAGACAGACACTAACTACTCTGTGGGCGACTGTAATGTATCTACATCAGGGGTCATGGGTCGCGCCCTGGGGACACAAAGACAGACACCCAAACTACTTCCTGTCTGACATCTTCTATCTGGGACAAAAGGACAAATCTCATCGTGTAGAAACGAGGAAGAGAAGAATACAAAGACATCATCAGATTAAAGACTGCAGTTTCTTGTGTGATGTCATTGAATGTGTCTCACATCCTGAACAGATGTGTCTGTCTGTTCCCAACACGTCTTTATATTATTAATATAATACAGTGATGTCATCGCACTAAATACCAACTTTATATCCTGGTGATGTCATTAAAACACAGGGCTTGAATAGTCCATTGTCTCCAGATGTTTCACACAGAGACAGACAGACAGACAGACAGACAGACAGACAGACAGGCAGGCAGGCAGGCAGGCAGACAGGCAGACAGATAGACGTACTGCAGTACAGAGGCTGTATCCTGGTCCAAAGTCGAAGCGACACTGCTGGTCCATAGAGTACTGGAAACCTGGCAGTTGAGGATGAGCCGGCCAATCGTGGTTGAAAGGGTCGTCACGGAGACAGTCATATGTACTGAAGAGACAGACAGACAGATTAGGTGGTGCCTACTTTTCTGTGTACAAGTAGTATTATTCGCAATACTTACTGCAGGTACTTGTGCAGCTCCCTCCAGCTGCAGCGGGACCAGTGGTACTGATGGAAGGTGGCCTGAACCCGCGGGGACATGATGCTGCCCAACGGCACGTCGTCCGCACAGTCGTTGGCCTCGCCATCATGCTCCATCCCTAACCTGGGACAGGGAGACAGGGAGACAGGGAGACAGACAGACAGAAAGACAGACGGGTGGTCAGAAAAAGGATAGGTAGTTAAAAGGTGAGTCACTATTGTCTCTACATTGAGACCTAAAAAGTCATTATCGTCTCTACATTGACACCTGGAAGTCACTATTTCTGCTATACATGAGTCGTTTGAATGTGGAGTTCATGTAAATGTGTGTGTTTGTGTCTTACACATGTCCTGTTTCATGTGCAGCTACGAAGGCAGAGGAAAACCCGTCTTCGAAGACGAGGACGCAACTCCGATGCAGTTGACACATGCCTGTAACTGGAGCATAACCTACAGAGAAATGTCAGAGGTCAGGGGTCAAAGGTCAGGCAAATGGTGTTATAAGTAGTACTTGTGTTATAAGTGGTACTATTAGCAGTAGTACCATGCATACAAAGACAGCCAAACTCCCTCCTAGTCAGGTAGATGGTGTTAGTCCTAGTACTTAAAGCAGTAGTGCACGTATTATCAGTATTTCCCTGCTTGCTGGATGGGACAAACTCTTCACCAGGTAGATGTTGTTGGAGTAATATTAGTGGAGGTATTAACAGAAGTACCTTGCATGTTAAAGGGCCGAACTCTAGCCTGGTCAGGTAGAAAGTGGTAGTGGTAGCAGTATTTGTAGCTTTAGTGGTAATATTATCAATACTTCCCTGCATGCCGGGGCAGCCAAGCTCCTCCTTAGGTAGAAGATGTTCGATGGAGTACTTTATTAGTGGAGGTATTAGCAGAAGTACCCTGCATGCCAGAAGGGCCAAACTCCTGCCTGGTCAGGTAGATGGTGTGGTCGTGCTGCTCGGCGTGATTCTGCTCCCTGTGCTGGAGATACGACCATCCACAAACGTTCTCCAAGCTCTTCTGGGGATTCCCCACAGATATCAGCTCCTGGGACTGATGGAGGGACACTGTTTGTTTTTAACCAACATGCAGATGTGTGATGGAGAACAAACCTTTACCAATTTGAATTCATAATAACGTGATTCCCCAGAGCATAAATGCAGGGTGAATGTGCGAGTACTTCAAACTAGACTCAACAAATAATCTTTTGAATAAAACACAAAATGCCTTTAAAGCGGTGACCAAAGAGAGCAAGGTAGAAAATAGAAATAGGCTGTCTTAAGTTTCTTTTTAGAAACAGCGTCTCCCTGATGCTCTTCATCTGTGTAGACTTTCTAAACCTTCACAGAGCTTGTGATATGAATTCAGGATTAACAGATCTAACAACACAGACTCTCAGAGGCCTGTAATCGGAGAGCAAAGTAGTAAAAGAGACCATTTGTTTACACCTTCAGCCCTGTGGACATGTTAACCTGACTAAGAGAGTGCGTCCATCCTGAATAAGACATTACAACAACTGGACAACTTTAGTTCATGTACAAAAAAGTACTCCAGAAACCTTCATCAGCTTTGAGACAGAGTTTAGTACCTTTAATGGCGACAACATGATGATTCTGACCAGAACCACATTGATGTTGGTGCCCAGAGAATGATCCTGATATATCTCATTCACCTGAAACAGAGAGAGGTGCTGTCAACATGGTGGTCCGACTGTAGCTCAGTGTTTAGCAGGTCAATCAGAGGATCGGTGGTTCGAGCCCCGGCTCCGCTAGTCCATATCGATGTGTCCTTGAGCAAGACACTTAACCCGAATTGCTCACCGTTGCTGTGTCTACAGTGTATAGAATATAAGTCGCTTTGGATAAAAGTGTCAACTAAATGGAATGTCACATATTCCCCTTTTTGGTGATCTAATTTTTGTATTGAGGTAAAGCTGGACAACCTGATCTCCGGCCGACCAGCTCTTTACTCTCACAGGGAGTTAGACCATCCGCTCCACATGACCTTACACAAACAGGTAAAACAAGACTCACCTTTCCTCAACACTGAGGCAACACCGCCTTCAATTACCATTGAAATAAAACAAGTGTGTGTTTTCACTTACTATGTTCATGAGTGTCAGAAGATATTTCTGAATGTGGTCTCGGCCGTGAAAAAGAAGAACAGAATAATCCACAGCCAATAAAACCTGGAAGAGGAAAATGTTTAAATTAACCTCTTTGTTAATTAGTTAATAACCTCTGTGTTAACTAGTTAATTAACCCCTAGGTTGACTAGTTCATTGACCTCTATGTTAACTAGTTAATTAACCCCTATGTTAACTAGTTCATTAACATCTATGTTAACAATTTATTGACCTCTATGTTAACTAGTTAATTAGCCCTAATGTTAATTAGTTAATTCACCTCTATGTCTAACAGTGTATTAACTGTACTAACTATTAACTTCATTAATCTCCATGTTAACTAGTTTATTAACTAGCTAATTAACATATATGTTAATTAGTTCACAAACCTGTATGTTAACATATATATTAACTAGTTAATTAACCTGTGTTAACTACTTCATTAACCTCTATGTTAACTAGTTATTTAACCTCTTTGTTAATTAGTTAATTAACCTCTATATTAATTAGTTAATTAACCTCTATGTTAACTAGTTCATTGACCTTTGTGTTAACTAGTTCATTAACCTTTATGTTAACTAGTAACTAGTTAATTAACACATATGTTAACTAGTTAATTCAATTTTATGTAACATATATGTTAATTAACTAGTTTGTTAACCTCTATGTTAACTAGTTAATTAACTAGCTATATAACATCTATGTTACCTAGTTAATGAACTAGTTAATTAACCTCGATGTTAACTAGTTAATTAACTAGTTCATTAACCTCTATGTTAAAGAGTTAATTAACTAGCTATATAACATCTATGTTACCTAGTTAATTAACTAGTTAATTAACCTCTATATTAAAGAGTTAATTAACTAGCTATATAACATCTATGTTACCTAGTTAATGAACTAGTTAATTAACCTCGATGTTAACTAGTTCATTAACAAGTTCATTAACCTCTATGTTAAAGAGTTCAGCCTCTTCAATGTAGCGTCTTCGTCGACCTGATCTGGATCCGGACCACATCACATTCTGGTTCCAATCCAGAGAACCTAAAAGAGGACCTGAAGGAGAACCAAAGACAGTGTTGTTGTTTAACAGTCTTCAGATGTCTTCACATCACAAACTTCATAAAGATGTTGTTATTCTCCACAGAGATCTGAGGTCGTCTCTCAGAATAAATCAGTGAGCAGAAGGTTTAAGTGCTAACAGACCTGAGGCCAGAGAAGAAAGTTTTCACTTTGTGTTTTCCTCTAAACGTACGTTGAATAAAGATTATAATTATCAAGATATTATGTTTTTACTGAGCTGATATTCTGTCGTCCACTAACCCAGAATACTAATACAGTTTATCTTTGTTTTTCTGTCTTTATGTGATCTCTGTTTCCCACATAGTATAGCTCAGGGCTCCACACAGAACACAGGACGACGGTCCAGAAGACGGTACAGTCAACCCTACAGAAGACCCGACATTAGACTCTACAGGACTCTCTACAAGAGAACCTAGAGGAGACAGTTCAGGAGACCGTCCAGGAGACCCTGCAGGAGACTCTACAGGAGACCCTACATTAGATTCTACAGGAGTCTCTATAGGAGACCCTACAGGAGACTGTTCAGGAGACCCTACTGCAGACCCTACAGGAGACGGTTCAGGAGACCCTACAGGAGACAGTTCAGGAGACTCTACAGGAGACCCTACAGGACGACGGGCCAGGAGACCCTACAGGAGATCCTTCAGGAGACCCTACAGGATACCTTACAGTACATTCTTCAGGAGACTCTACAGGATACTCTCCAGGAGACCCTACATGAGACCGTTCAGGAGACCCTACAGGAGGCGGTTCAGGAGACCCTACATGAGACTGTTCAGGAGACTCTACCGTCACTCTTCAGGAGACTCTCCAGGAGACTCTACAGGAGACCCTACATTAGACTCACCAGGAGACCCTACATTAGACTTTACAGGAGACTCTACAGGAGACCCTACAGGAGACGGTCCAGGAGACCCTAAAGGAAAGATCCTACAATTAGACTCTACTCGAGACTCTACAGGCGACCCTATAGGAGACCAATCAGGAGACCATTCAGGAAACTCTACAGGAGACCGTTCAGGAGAATCTACCGAACGACGGTCCAGGAGACCCTACAAGAGATCCTTCAGGAGACTCTACAGGGGACCCTAAAGGTGACCGTTCAGGAGACCCAACAGGAGACGGTTCAGGAGACCCTACAGGATCGTTCAGGAGACCCTACCGGAGACCGTTCAGGAGACTCTACAGGAGACCCTACAGGAGATCCTTCAGGAGACCCTACAGGACGACAGTCCAGGAGACTCTACAGGAGATCCTTCAGGAGATCTCTCAGGAGATCCTTCAGGAGACCCTACAAGATACCCTACAGGAAATTCTTCAGGAGACTCTACAGGAGACCCTACATTAGACTCTACAGGAGACCCTAAAGGTGACCGTTCAGGAGACTCTATGGGAGACCCTACGGGAGATCCTTCAGGAGACCCTACATTAGACTTTCCAGGAGACCCTACAGGAGACCCTACATTAAACTCTACAGGAGACTCTACAGGAGACCCTACATTACTCTACAGGATGACGGTCCAGGAGACTCTACAGGAGACCCTGCATTAGACTCTACACAAGACTCTACAGCAGGGGTGTCCAAACTACGGGCCGCGGGCCAACTGCGGCCCGCGGGTCAGTTTTTATTGGCCCGCAGCAAATTCTAGAGTCTAGACCAAGGGTGGGCAAACTACGGCCCGCGGGCCGGATCCGGCCCGTTGGGCGTTTTTCTGAAACACGATGACGGCAAAAGACCAGCATCGATGTTTCTTAACTCAAGTCGGGAACGGAGAAGCGTTACAGCGGTCTTTACGTGCCGTGCTTTCTGCAGCGCATCAGGCTGCGAGTCCAGCTGCTGCTGTCTGCTCACCTCCACCCCTCCCCCACAGGCCAGCGCGCCACGGAGACATGGTCCGTTTTATACGGCATAACGAACGCACATCAGACCCACGGGACTCATGTGACATATAGGGTTCTGCCTGCCAGCCTCCTGCCAGCTTCCTGCATGGAGCCCCTCTGCAACAGGTCTCTTGTGTCCAGAGAGCAAAAACTAATTCGAAAAATTTAGTTTATCACGCAGGACAGTGACTCGGCGTGTAGAACTAATTGACAAAGACTTAGCCAGCAAGTTAAACAAAAAAGCTGAGTCATTTAAGTTATATTCGTTAGTAAGTAATGTAAGTTCTCTTTACTTTTTAGTTATTGGCTTTTATTTATAATGTATATTGGTTCACACAAACACTCTCTATCCATCTGATACTGGCCCGGCCCGTCTGTCAAATTTTAAAAGTCAATGTGGCCCCTGAGCCAAAAAGTTTGCCCACCCCTGCTCTACAGGAAACCCTACAGGACGACGGGCCAGGAGACCGTACAGGAGATCCTTCAGGAGATCCAACAGGAGACGTGGCTTGTCAGTCAAGTTAACTTCCAGTTGGTGACAGAAAGACGGAAGATTAATTAATAATCTAATAATAATAATATGACTGTGTCTCTCTGGAGACAACTATTCACATTTGTCTGTATCTTTCGCTGCAACAGTGTTGTTCTGTAAAACTGTCGATGAGTCAAAGACACAAGGTGTTTCACGAAATTCATCAACGAATACTTCCTAATATTTAATCCTGCTCATATACTCGCTGTGGTTATGAAAACATCTGACACCAGACACTCTGAGGTCACTCGGTACGAGTTGAGCTGAGGTGAACTAGAACTCGCTCCTCATTGGCTGACTCTGTTTTGAAGACAAACAGATGTCAGGGACCGAGAGGACAAACGATCCGGGAGCTGAAGTATCCGTCAAAGTCCAAAACCTCCAAACCTCCAGAACTCTGAAACTCTGAGATTCTGAAGCTCGGGCTGCCACGTCGCAGTGTGTGTGTGTGTGTGTGTGTGAGAGAGAGAGAGAGAGAGAGAGAGTGTGTGTGTTGTACAGCTCTCCGTGTCTGCCAAGTTTCCTGGAACCATTTCTCTGTTTTCAGTTTGATTCTTTCCTTCTGCAGAAACACTGCAGATACTTAACAGCAGCTTCACTGTAAATCCTGATTCCTCCTCTTTGTTGCTGATGTGAAGTGACGGCTGTAAAATTAGCAGCCTTGATAACGTCCCAACATGTAATCAGAGGTGTGTTGTTCCATTGAAGCTTATTATTTTCTCATTCCAACAGTGATCACTAAAATAAACATTTCATATTTGAGTTTCTGAGCTGTGTCACATGGTCCCATGATCACATGATCACATGATCACATGATGAAGTCTGCTGATCTCTGTTGGCGGCTCGAACTCACCTCGGAGAAAGTCATCAGTTTGATGGACAGCTTCAGTGTGATTGACAGCCGGTTGCTTCTTGATGATGGCAGAGGAGCGATAAACGATGTGTTGTCTTCCTCCCTCCTCCTCCTCTCTTCCTGTCCTCCACCGATCCAGCGGCTCGATGAAGAACTCCTCCTGACTCGTCCGGATCATCCCGGCCTGCAGACACAGAGAGCTGTCAATCAATATTTACAGGATCAATATGAATTTTTATGGATTATTGTGTATACATATATATATATATATAGTAATCAGTGCGTAATCAGTGCGCCTGCAGCAAGAAAGCGTTCCTCTCGTCTTTCACACCTGGCTTCAATCTGCTCGCGCTGCAAGAAGTGAAGATGAAGTCAACTCCTTTGACTCTTCCTCACGAGGACACACTGCTGCTCATTATTTAAAGAACATCTTGTGATTATTGTCTTCTTTTATTGATATTTTATTCTGTGTAAAATATGTTGTTCTTCTGTGAAACTCAGCGGTTCCAGCTCCTCTCAGATCAGATCATGAAGATGCTAAAGTCAGATATTAGGTAGAACAAGTAGATTAAGTGGAAAATGCGAAACAGTGAAACAGTGAAAATGTAATAATGTGAAAATGTAAAAAGATGAAGCGGTGAAGCGGTTAAAGATCGTCAGGTGACACCCACCAGCCCGTCACAGTTGCTGATGGCAATGGACGTGTCCTCCATGTTGGACACCTCTCCTGTGTAGAAGCAGCCGGCGTCTCCTATTGGCTGAGAGTGTTTGCCTCCCGACTCCTCCCACCACTCAGTGGTGGCGGCGGGGGCGATGAGGCGACCGTTGGGACGCAGACGCAGGTGCAGCTCCTGACCAAACACCGTCACATTGTAGAATAGCTCTGCCTCCTCTGCCCTGTGGCCCCGCCACCTCCAGATACGCCATGTCTGGTTGGATGGTGACATATCTGACGGGGCATATTGTAATGGTAGACTGTTTGTTTGAGTCTGTCTGTCATTGTTTTTGTCAGTGGGCGTGTCCTGGGTGTAGGGGGCGTGTCGTTTCCTGCGGGGCAGGTGGTGGGCGGAGACAGAAGCTGACAGGAAACAACCATCTGAGTTGGTCCTGATTGGACGTACAACGTCGAACTCTGACAGCATCTGATGGAGAGAATCTGAGAGAGAGATCGAATCACTCTAGTCACCTGTAGTGACGTCAAAGTGTGATGTCACTGTGATGTCATAGTGTCACAGGTCTCCCTGCTGACCGTATCAGGGTCAATCAAGAGCATTTATAACATTATATATCATTACATTACATTTCATTTAGCTTTTTCTCCAAAGCGACATGATATACAGTAGACTGTAGACACAGCAACGGTGAGCAATGAGGGTTAAGTGTCTTGCTCAAGGACACAACGACATGGACTACCGGAGCCGGGGATCGAACCCGATTGAAAGTCTGACATGCTAACCACTGATCCACAGTCCCTGCCATAAAAAGTCATCATAAACAACTAAACATGATTGTACTTCGTTAAACATATATAACTACACATGATTTTACTTCTTAAATATATAACAAATTACAAATGATTATACTTCATAAATATATACTACTACTAATAATAATAATAATAATAATAATAATAATAATAATAATAATAATAATAATGCACAAATAGTTAAACCAGCTGAGTGGAGATTGACTTCATAACCGTTACTGTTATTAATGTGGAAGTGGTTTTACTTCTGGAACTGAACTTTGAGGAGACAAAGTTTAGACCTTTTTGGCTTTAGAGCCAATCCAAGCAAAGCAGATTGTGTGTGTAGGTGTGTGTGTGTGTGTGTGTGTGTGTGTTTGTGTTTGTGTGCGCGTGTGTGTTACTTGTGATGTGTTTCAAGTTTCTGTCTGCGGTCATTGAGGTCAAAGGTCACACACACACACACACACACATGCGCATACACACACACACACACACACACACACGCTGGATGTGATGAAATATGATCTGAATCCTTCACATTCCTCAAAGGCCACAGATGCATAAACACAAAGATTTATGGGAAAAACGTGGCGAGGAGAGAAAAAGAAGAGTTTCCATCTGCTGCTGGAACCATTAGAACACGATAATGGGAACACTGGGAACACTGGGCACATTGGAGACAATGGGAACACTGGGAAAACTGGGAACATTGACAACTGAAAGTGTTTCACCTTCACTGCAGAGAGCAGAAGTCAGAGATCATGGTCTGGAGGACTGAACAACAACCACAAAAGAAGAATAGTCAAAAAATAATCTGAGCGAGTGCACCTCCAACAGACCGGCAGCAGGAGGCGCTGTGGCTCGTTGCCGACAGCGCGAAGTGTCTCGTACCTGAGAAAAGCTCACTCTGGACCCTTTGTCTTCATCGCAACTAGAACCCTTTGTCTTCATCACAACTAGAACCCTGTCTTCATCACAACTAGAACCCTGTCTTCATCACAACTAGAACCCTTTGTCTTCATCACAACTAGAACCCTTTGTCTTCATCACAACTAGAACCCTGTCTTCATCACAACTAGAACCCTGTCTTCATCACAACTAGAACCCTTTGTCTTCATCACAACTAGAACCCTTTGTCTTTATAACAACTAACCAGGAGCTCAGGACGAGGATGGAACCAATTAGAAATATTTAAATTTACTTAGTTGGAAAAGTTACAAAAGACTTCATAGTAAAAGCGTCAGGTTCAGTAGTTCGAAGCAGCCGGATGAGAGAAGATATTGACGGTTTGTGTTGGTTCTTCTGATTGGTTATTCATACTAGAACTGGGCAGTGATGGAAGTGCTTTGATCCAGTGTTCAAAGTTAAACAGAATATAATATTTATAACTATGTTTTCCAAGCACCCTAAAATAAGAATGGTTGAGCAGGTTCTCTTCACCTGAAGCCGTCGGCCTTCTCTACACGCCGGTAGAACTGTGGGTACCGAACTGCGTCTCTCAGGCATTAAACCCTCCACAGTGTACCTTTAAGGCTTGTTTCTTTACTCCGGTTGGCCTGACACCAGCTGGTTGATCAGGAGATTAGATGAGTGAAGAACTTAGAAAATAGAAACGTGGTTTCTGATGCAACGGTGAACTTTTTGTTGTACACAACAACAAGTTGAAGGTTGTAGGGAGGCTGTACTCCTTCAGTCCTGTTTCTGTTGTGGTTCTGTACCAACAACACAGTGTCGTCTGCGTACATTCGGATTATTACTACTATTAACAGTAGTAACAGTATACCAGGAGCTATGACATACATAGTAGTAAATATGTCGAAACAGTGGCAGTGCAAGTACAGTTAGAAGTAGCAGCAGTAACCCTAACCGCAGTAGTTGTACTACTAGTACTAGAAGTTGTTATAACAGTAGTAACAGTACTACCAGTAGTAGTAGTAGTAGTAGTGTGTGTACAGATGGGTACAGATTGTAAAGACCTCTGAAGCAAATTTGTAATTTGTGATTATGGGTCATACAAAATAAACTGAATTAGTAGTAGTGTTAGTAGTACTACTAGTAGTAGTAGTACTTGTAGCAGCAGTGACTCACCTGTGTTGTCAGATATGTAAACTGAGTGTAAACAGTCAATCGAAAGCAGAAAGACAATAATCAATAATCCATAATGAAAGTGGTCCATCCTGTGAGAGAGAAAGAGAGAGAGACCCAGAGGGAGAGACAGACTAACTGAGAACTGCAGACTGAACACTCTGACTCCCCCACTCCGTCTCATTATCTCCTCCCTCCGTCTGTCTGCCTGTCTGCCTGTCTGTCTGTCTGTCTGTCTGTCCCTCCTCCCCCTCTGATCTGTCTTTCGCTCCTCCCCCTCAGCTCAGTCTCTAGTGTGCAGCAGCACTAACAGCAGCAGTACAACAGTAGATACTACAGTAATATTTGAGTCAGTTGTTTATGTTATCCACTAGATGGCGCCATTGAGCTGAGATTAAACATTATAGCTATTTCTCCCTGTCTTTGTTCCTTATCCACATTGCTGTGGAGACCCTGCTATTAGCAGTAGTAACTAAAGGTTGTCTTCGTCTTGTTTTAAGGAGAGCTCTCATCTAATCACATTTCACCTCTTTGTCTCTATGGAAGCAGAGTGGCTTCAAGCTGGCCTTTGCAGATTAAAGTACATATTTAGTTTGACATGCTGGGAGTATTCTTTGACGTGCCAGGGCCGGCGAGCTGGTGTCAGCATTAACATGCGCTGTGATTGATCACAGAGCCAGCGTGAGCATTATAACATGCGCTGTGATTGGTCAGTGGACCAGCGTGAGCATTATAACATGCGCTGTGATTGGTCAGTGGACCAGCATGAGCATTATAACATGCGCTGTGATTGGTCAGTGGACCAGCATGAGCATTATAACATGCGCTGTGATTGGTCAGTGGACCAGCGTGAGCATTATAACATGCGCTGTGATTGGTCAGTGGACCAGCATGAGCATTATAACATGCGCTGTGATTGGTCAGTGGACCAGCGTGAGCATTATAACATGCGCTGTGATTGGTCAGTGGACCAGCGTGAGCATTATAACATGCGCTGTGATTGGTCAGTGGACCAGCGTGAGCATTATAACATGCGCTGTGATTGGTCAGTGGACCAGCATGAGCATTATAACATGCGCTGTGATTGGTCAGTGGACCAGCGTGAGCATTATAACATGCGCTGTGATTGGTCAGTGGACCAGCGTGAGCATTATAACATGCGCTGTGATTGGTCAGTGGACCAGCATGAGCATTATAACATGCGCTGTGATTGGTCAGTGGACCAGCGTGACTTAAGTAGCTGCTAGCAGTACTCAGGAGGAGTAAGAACAGTTCAGGCTGAAACATAAGAGAAGTTATGACATTTTTTATGTTTTACATGGTGTAGTTTTTTTTAACACTCAATGGCTGAAGGAGGAGGAGAAACGGACTTAGTGGTGGATTTACTGACAACGCCTTTCTCACGGAGGGTTATGGGCATGTTTGGCGGTGACGATCCAAATATCGACTGCTGCTGTCGAGTGGACATTTTCAGCCCTAAAACGCATGGAAACTTATTCCAGGACACAACTGGGAGGCTCAGCTGTCCTCACTGGTCCATGGCCATGGAGAAGGACCTGGGGCCTGTTGCACAAAACTAGGATAAGGGATTAAGCCAGGATATCTTGGTGATCCTGGCTCAATTGATCCGTAATCCGGTTGCACTAAAGATGGATAGGGGGCAGGAGGATATGTTATGGTATAAATTACCATGGAGATTTATTTAGATACATAAACACTTAATTTTAGAAAAGTTCTCGTTTCACTGGCAGATTTTTTTGCTTATTTTCCTAGGTAATTTTGCTCAAGAAAATATTTAAGATTTTTTTTAGATATTTTTTTTTAACTGAAAACAAGACAAAAATACTAAGTAAGAAAGACATTTTTGCAGTGCAGTGAGCAACCGACCTTGGGTCCTTTGAAAGGCGCTATATAAATTAAAGTGATTATTATTATAGCTCATCTATTTATTCAATTACATTTTATTTATATAGCACTTTTCACAATTGTTTCATTCTGTCAAAGCAGCTTTACATTAATGAAAGCAGGAGAAACACAAAAAAAACGGTGGACAACATAAGAAGCAGAGTACAACGGCTAAGATTAAACCGTACTGAGCGTAGTAACGTTAAATAATAATGTAAGGCTTTAATAATAATTTATCATAGCTTTATACAGTGTGATGGAGTTACTTTACACAATTTCACTCATATCTGCAGTGCATTTCAATTAAAAATTTAACCGTTTCATAATTACAGTACAACTGCATTTTTGGAGATGTGAATTAAATATTTGAATTGTAATTGTGATGTTTCAGCGGAGCGGTGAGTGTGTAATTGTGCACTACTTACGCATTCAGGCGGTCTGCAATACTTTGCCACGCTTTTTCTCTTTGCTTTATCACTGTGGCGGTGTTGCCTTTCTTCTTAATTATATCTTTTACCTCCTCGTATGCCTCCATGAGGATTTGTGCTTCCGACGGGGAAAAGTACGCGGCTCTAGTTGCCATGGTAAATCAGTTAATCTGTGATCTGTGGCGGGGTCTATTTGAGTGAGCCGTGAGCGCGCACCTATCCAGGATTGGTTTCACCTGGCTTAATTACATTACATTACATTTTCATTTAGCTGACGCTTTTATCCAAAGCGACTTACATGCTATACAGTAGACCGTAGACACAGCAACGGTGAGCAATGAGGATTAAGTGTCTTGCTCAAGGACACAACGACGCAGACTGCCGGAGCCGGGGATCGAACCACCGACCCTCTGATTGAAAGACCGACTTGCTAACCACTGAGCCACAGTCGCCCATGAATCCGTGTCTGCTCATCCTGGCTTGGTCTTTGTGCAACCAATTAAGCCTGGACGCACATGTTTTGGCTTCATTGAGCTCAGCTGAGTCATTTATCCCGGATGTCTTAATTCTACTTTTGTGCAACAGGCCCCTGGTACTGGAACTGAAGCTACCGCTGTTTGTGTTGTTACATCTGCAGTAGCGTTGTGTTGATATGTCTCTGGTGCTGTTTTTATTTTATAGTTAATATCGTTCCTTCTGATCGGGGCTCGTGCTCTTGAGTGTTCAGTGTGTTAGTTCCGCAGTTTTGTTGTATTGTTTTGTCATGTTTTGTTATGACTAAATGTGACTGTTTCTTGTTGATGTGGACAACATTCCATCATGCGTGTATTTATGTAAACAATATCAGACGGCACAGAAGGCCCAGGGAGGGCCGCCACTGTAAAACACAGTTATAGCTAAACAAAGAACAGCTGATCTGCTGAGACACTCGTCATGTTTTAAAATAATAAAGTATCATCTGTTAGATCATTATGAGTGTAACGGAGTTAAAAATATACTTTGTTACAATCCTGTTGAGTGTGTGTGAATTTTATTTTAATGAGTTATTTTTATGTAATGTTATGGAAATTGAGTTTTGCATCTTCTACGCCTCCTAGGCTTCTGTAGTCCCGGTTTTCCTTCAGAATAGTTCTATATTGCTGAGGGTAAGTTATAGGGAAAATTACGTTTCACTATTTAGTTATATTCTTTAAAAATGTAACCGTTTATGTTACACAGGGTAATGGTCGATAACACGATCACGGTGTCCACCTGTTGTCTCATTCAGACGGTTAAAATATACGTTTTGAGTTTGTTTCATTTAGCTTCTTCAGCGCCATTTGTGCTAGCTACTTCTGGCCCCGTGTCGTATATTTTCTCTGTGTAAATTCTGTTTTGCGTGTTTAGGAAGCGGATGTGCAGAGAGAGAGAGACCAGAAGACAATGTTTGTTATTGTCTTCTGCAGGTATGTGTTTTTATCATTTTCGCTGGTTCTGCTGAGTCACTCTAACTCACGCAGTTATTTATTTTGTCCACCTGCGGTCGCTGTTTCCCCTTGTATGCCATGATTCATGGTTTTGATAAGAATTGTTATAACTTAGATTTAATGTAGTCCTGTTTTTACACAATAGTTCTACATTGCTGAGGGAAGCGGATGTTTAGAGCGAGCGAGAACAGAAGACAATGTGTGTGTGTTATTGTCTTCTGCAGGAGTAAATAAATGCTGGAAAAATCAATTGAGTCGACTTCTTCTCTGCCCTATTCACATCTGTTACATGAGCATAATGATTATGACACTGGGAGCATTTGTGTTGCTTCCACACAGCTCTCAACATGGCGAAGGATAGAAGGGCCGATTACTCCACGGCAAAGTGAACTAGTCTCATCTACAATCTAAATCTCTGAGCTTCAGTTTGAACCCTTCACCGAGTTCATGCCATTTTATTGCAATCTTCACTCCTAAGTCCTGATTGTTGAAGAACATCTCAGAGGTGTAATGCTGTCTATTGCTAGCTGTCACCATCTCTTCTATTTCATCCAGAAGGTTTATAACCTGCACCTCGTTCCCTCTGTTTGTGTTGTCAAACACACAGCAAGCGCCACACATGGAGACCAGCTGTTGCACGAGAGTGATGGACCGGATCAACTTGCCAATGGACTGACCTCGACCGAGTGTGCCTCCATGAGCGAAGAGCAGCAAGGCATGCTGAGGAGCCTCTCGGCTGAAGAGCTTCGGCAACATCTCTAATAGCTTGACGTTACTCTCGGAGATCTCCAAGATGAAGCCGTGAGGACCTGGACGAGCCGTTGCTATCGACTTCATGACCTCGTCAACAGCTACTGGGAGTTAGAGGATTTACTCCAGTGAACCCCGGAGTGTCCACCACTTTGATCCTACGACCTTTAACAACCCCTGTTTTAGAAACGCTCTTGGTGCTGATGGCATCGAAGCGTTTTCAAACCGCTCCGACCCCCTGATGGTGTGTCCCGGGAGGCCGAGCGGCACCAAGAGTGTTTCCTCCAATTCTCCAGAAGCAGCATCTGGAGGGAAGAAGCAGAGAGAGACATGAGAAAGAAAGAAAAAAGCATCCATTATTCATCATGACCATGCTTACTGACTGCTGTACAGTGAAAGGTAATACCTTCTAATCTCCTGCTCTTCAGAAGCCAAAGGATCAGTCGTCTGTTCAAGTCGTTTTATGAATGAACTACACACAGGACTTTCAACCAGCAGGCCGTTGGTCGTGTCCCATGTGAAACCAAGGGTCAAGTTTAAGTTCTTTAACTGACAAACGCAC
>CM042229.1:177500-187500 GCA_023566465.1 Cottus gobio | reverse complement strand
GATAAAGGACTTGTCTCTGTTCTGGTCCTGTTAGACCTTAGTGCTGATAAAGGACTTGTCTCTGTTCTGGTCCTGTTATACCTTAGTGCTGATAAAGGACTTGTCTCTGTTCTGGTCCTGTTAGACCTTAGTGCTGATAAAGGACTTGTCTCTGTTCTGGTCCTGTTAGACCTTAGTGCTGATAAAGGACTTGTCTCTGTTCTGGTCCTGTTATACCTTAGTGCTGCGTTCGACACCATTGACCATTACATCTTATTACAGAGACTAGTGATTGGTATTAAAGGTACCGACTAAGCTGGTAAACATATTTTTACAAAAAGTAATATTTGAAACATATATGTGTGTGTGTGTGTGTGTGTGTGTGTGTGTGTGTGTGTGTGTGTGTGTGTGTGTGTGTGTGTGTACCATGGTGAGTGAGCATGTGGAGGTCCATCCTCAGAGGCTGTTGTGTGAGTCTGTGGACGGGATGCAGACTGACTCCGTCCTCCAACAGCAACAACCAGGCATCAGAACAATTCAAGGGTCCGCCCACTTCAACTACACGCACTTTACTGACTGCAGAAGCCCCGCCCACCTCTGCATAAGACACACCCCCTGGAAGAATCACCTGGAAACAAAAACTCAGGTTACACTAATGACTAGAAAATGGGTTGTACTAATAACTATAACTCATGTTAATAACTATAACCCAGGTTATAATAATAACTATAACCCATAATATAATAATTACTACACCTTCCGATTATATTGACTTCTAGAACCCAAGTTATAATAATAACTAGAACCCACGTTATAATAATAACTAGAACTCAGGTTATATTGATAATTAGAACTTGTGTTATTCTAATAACTAGAACCAAGGTCCTCTGGATATTTGAGCACTTTACGAACACTTTGACTGAGGGAATTACCCAAAATTCATTTGACCTCATATGAAGGATGTAAGACGGTATATAAAGAGACTAAATTACATCCATAAATTACTTCCCTCTCATGAGGAAAGAGCCTGGAAGACGTGAACATCTAAAACACAACATGATATGACGTATGACATATGACGCCCTGAAGCCTCTCACTCTGAACCTTCACCAGGTGACCCAGTGAGTCTCTGAGGGTTCAGGTCTTGAGGCCTTAAGGGGCCACTGGCACTGGGACTGGGACTCGGATGTACCTTCAGGATGTGAACCAGGTGAGTCCGCAGCACCTCCTCGCTGTCGGCAGCACAGATCAGCTGATCGCTCAGAGTCACAATCTCAAAACCGCGAACCGGTCTGAAAACACACACAGGTGGTACACAAGGTACACAAAGTAGGTACGAGGTACACAAGGTACACAAAGTAGTAGATTATTTTGTTAATGATATCAGATTACATTACATTACATTTCATTTAGCTGACGCTTTTATCCAAAGCGACTTACAATAAGTGCATTCTACGGTTACAAACAAGAATCAGAACAACAAGAATCAAGAAGGTACAATTTCATCAATAAAGTTCAACTACAAAGTGCTATCAGTAAGAGCCATTTCAGTGCTACTATAGTGCTACATCCTTTATTCAAGGTATAGTCGGAAAGGATGTGTTTTTAGTTTGCGACGGAAGATGTAGAGACTTCCTGCTGTTCTAATGTCAATGGGGAGCTCATTCCACCATCGAGGAGCCAGGACAGAGAACAGTCGAGACTTTGTTGAGTGTTTAGCTCGCAGTGACGGAGCTACAAGGCGATTGGCAGAAGCCAAGCGGAGCGCACAAGCTGGGGTGTAAGGTTTTACCATCTAATAAACATCTCCAAACTCCGGTCAGATGCAGAGAAACTCGTCAGCGCCTTTATCTCCTCAAGACTGGACTACTGTAATCACTGGGATCACTGGCAAAAACATCCAGAAACTGAAGTACAGTTGCAAGGGTCCTGATGAGAGTCTGGAAATCTCAGCACATAACCCATTCTACACTCACTACACCGGCTCCCTGGCTCATTCCAGATCGACTACAAAGTCCCACTTCTCACCAATAAATGCATAAATGGACATGCACCTCCCTACCCTCCCGGTCCCCAACACCAAGCTCCACCATAAGCAACCGGAACGGGTCCCCAACACCAGGCTCCACCATGGGCGACCGGAACGGGTCCCCAACACCAGGCTCCACCATGGGCGACCGGACCGGGTCCCCAACACCAAGCTCCACCATAAGCAACCGGAACGGGTCCCCAACACCAGGCTCCACCATGGGCGACCGGACCGGGTCCCCAACACCAAGCTCCACCATAAGCTACCGGAACGGGTCCCCAACACCAGGCTCCACCATGGGCGACCGGACCGGGTCCCCAACACCAAGCTCCACCATAAGCGACCGGACTGGGTCCCCAACACCAGGCTCCACCATGGGCGACCGGACCGAGTCCACAACACCAAGCTCCACCATAAGCGACCGGACTGGGTCCCCAACACCAGGCTCCACCATGGGCGACCGGACCGGGTCCCCAACACCAAGCCCCACCATGGGCGACCAGACTGGGTCCCCAACACCAAGCTCAATATTGGCACTCAGAAAAGTGCATTACAAATGAAACCCATTATAATTATAATGAGTAGTTTGAGTGTACTTGTACTATGAGTATTAGTACCCTATGTATCAGCATGATGAGTAGTTTGCGTGTACTTGTACTATGTATCAGTAGTATTTACCTGTCTTTGAGGAACACAGACAGAACTTCTCTCAAGTCGAGAACGTCACACGCAGCCGAGTCGTTTTCCAACGAGAAGAGAAAACGATCTTCCTCCAGTTTACCATGAAGCTCCTCCTCTTCCTCACCTGCACACACACACACACACACACACACACACACACACACTTCATAATTTTGCACATTTGCAGTAATTGTTATATTAGTAATACTATTATTAGTTTATGTGGGGCAGGGGCATGGTTAAGTGCAGCTGCGGGAGGGAAGGGGGAAGGGCGGCTCAGGGAACAGGTGCGGGGAAGAGTGGAGAATGAGCCGCACCGGGGACTGATGAGTGTGTGCGTGTGTGTGTGTGTGTGTCTCTACTTAAACCCGGAAGTGACGGCAGTCGGGGGCGCCGGATGTGGAACGGAGTGGAGCGTGCAGACGACGGCAAATGAAAACAATAATAAAGAGACGCCTACGAAACCTGACCCCACTGTGTGGCTGCGAGTGTTTGTTCCCGGGGCAAGACGAGTCTTGCCACAGTGGCACCTGAACAGGGTTCGGAGTATGGACCGCGGGAACGTGCAGCCGGAGGCGCCGGGGCAGCCGATTGTGGCCCTAGGGCAGATGATGGCCCAGCTCGCGGCGATGCAGCAGGAGCAAGCGGCGACGACACGGGCGTGCCTGGACACGAATCGCGCCGTCCTGGAGGCGCTGCAGGGCCGGGCGGACCGCCAGACCGCCGCCATTGAGCACCTCGTCGCCGGGATGGCGGCGGCGCCGGCGCGTCCGGAGCCGGGACTGGGGGCGGCGGGGGTGACTCTGCACCGGATGGTCCCGGAGGACGACGCCCAGGTTTTCCTGGACGCCTTTGAAGCCACGGCGGTGGCCTGCGCCTGGCCGGCGGGGGAATGGGCGGTGCGGCTCCTCCCCTTGCTAGCGGGGGAGGCGCAGACGGCGGCGTTGAGTCTCCCGCCGGCGGACCGGCGGGACTATAGGGCCGTCCGGAGGGCGGTGGTGGACCGGCTGGGCCTGACTCCAGAGGACCATCGTCGGAGGTTCCGGATGGGACGGCTGGGGCCGGAGGATCGCCCGTTCGTGTATGGCCAGCGGCTGAGGGACGCAGCGAGGCGGTGGCTGCAGCCCGAGGGTGCTGGGGGGCCCGAGGAGATGTTGGAGGCGATCATCGTCGAGCAGTTCACCGAGGGGCTGCCGGCCCGGACCGCGGCCTGGGTCCGCTGTCATCGCCCCCCGACCCTAGCGGCCGCCGTCACCCTCACCGAGGATCACCTGGCAGTCCACCCGCCGGCGAGGGGAGCGTGGGCCCAACCTGCTGTACCAACGGCGGGGCCGCAGAGGGGGGGGCAGCCGCCGGCACCGCGGGCCCCGCCGACAGCGCCGGCGACCGCGGCCGACCAGAACCCACCCGGCGACCGCACCCTTCCCAGCCCACAGGGGGCCCCTCAGCCGTCAGGGCAGGGATGCTGGAAGTGCGGGCGGCCCGGACACTTCCGGGGGGAGTGCTCCCTCATGGAGGTGGGGCAGACGATCCGGGTTGCCGGCACCCCAGCACCCTCCCCCGGCCCAGGAGCGACATACCGCGTGCAGGTGAGAATCCAGGGGGGTTTACGCCAGGCGATGGTGGATTCCGGCTGTACGCAGTCCATGATCCACCAGAACCTGGTTCGACCCGGGGCGTTGGTGGAGGCATCACGGGTGAGGGTGAGGTGTGTGCATGGGGACATTCACGAGTATCCCGTAGTACCAGTGGAGATTAGACATGGGGGGAAAAAACATAGAGTGAAGGTTGCGGTTAGCTCCCGCCTCACGCACCCCCTAATCTTGGGAACCGATTGGCCGGGGTTTGGGAGGTTAATGGGGGAGGCAGCGGGGGTGCGGGCACGACAGCTAGGGCCGTGGGATATGTGTGCGGTGCTGACCGGCGACGCGGGTCCGCTCGACATTGCGGCCGGGGCGGGGGAACCGGCTGAGCCTCCAGCGGAGACTCCGCCGGCTCCCGAGTTTCACGTCATGGAAGATTTTCCACTGGAGCAGTCCCGGGACGAGACCCTGCGCGCGGCCTTTGACCAAGTGATTAAGATTGATGGTCAGCTGGTACGCCCCGACGCAGCGCAGACATATCCCCACTTTTCATTAATCAGGGACCGGTTGTACCGGGTGAGTCGTGACACCCAGACCGGTCAGGAGGACACCCTATTGCTGGTGCCGAAGAGCCGTCGGGAAATAGTTTTCCAGGCGGCTCATTGTAACCCAATGGCTGGGCATATGGGATCGGACAAAACGTTGCTCCGGTTACTGACCCGATTTTATTGGCCGGGCATCCGGGCGGATGTGCACCGATGGTGCGCATCGTGCCCGGAGTGTCAATTGGTTAATCCCCCGGCCATCCCGAGGGCGCCCTTGCGCCCGTTACCATTAATGGAGGTGCCGTTCGAGCGGATCGGCATGGACCTCATTGGGCCGCTTCCCCGGAGCACACGCGGATATCGCTTTGTGCTGGTCCTGGTGGACTACGCAACGCGATATCCGGAAGCGGTGCCGCTGCGCAACATCTCTGCGAAGAGTGTGGCGCAGGCGCTGTTTCAGGTCATCTCCCGAGTCGGGGTCCCGAAAGAGATTCTGACTGACCAGGGCACGTCGTTCATGTCGCGCACACTGAGAGGGCTTTACGGGTTACTGGGGATCAAGTCGGTGCGGACCAGTGTCTACCATCCCCAGACTGACGGGCTGGTGGAACGGTTCAATAAGACGTTGAAAACCATGATCCGTAAATTCATTAGCGACGATGAACGTAATTGGGATAAATGGCATGACTCTCTTCTGTTCGCAGTGCGGGAGGTGCCCCAGGCCTCCACGGGATTTTCTCCCTTTGAATTGTTGTTTGGCAGGACGCCGCGTGGGGTGCTCGACCTCATTAAGGAAAGCTGGGAGGAGGGGCCGAGCACCAGTCGGAACGAGATTCAGCACGTCCTGGACCTGCGCGCAAAGCTTCACGCCTCGGGTCGGCTGTCACAAGAGAATTTGCGCCAGGCCCAGGACCGGCAGCGGCGCCTGTATGACAGAGGGGCCAAGCTGAGACAATTCGCACCGGGAGATAAGGTACTTGTATTGCTTCCTTCTTCCAGCTCCAAACTCCTCGCCAAGTGGCAAGGGCCCTTTGTGGTCACACGGCGGGTCGGGGAGGTCGACTATGAGGTGGTGCGGTCTGATCGGGGTGGGAGCACGCAAATATATCACCTCAACCTCCTGAAAGCGTGGAGGGGGGCGGAGTCTGTTTCGCTGGTGTCCGCAGTTTCGGAGAGGGAGGAGCTGGGGCCTGAGGTACCGAAATCGGGGGTTCCCGCCTCGCTCCATTGTGAAGCCCACCTCTCCGCGGCCCAGCAAACAGACGTAGCCAAGTTGCAGGAGCGTTTTGCTGACGTGTTCTCGCTTCAACCAGGGCGCACGGACCTCATAGTGCATCAGATTGAGACCACCCCAGGGGTGACGGTACGGTCACGGCCCTATAGACTCCCTGAGCACAAGAAAAAAGTGGTTCAGCGAGAATTGGCCGCTATGCTGAAGATGGGGGTAATAGAAGAGTCCAACAGCGCCTGGTGCAGCCCCATCGTTCTTGTGGTCAAGAAAGATGGGTCCATCCGGTTCTGCGTGGACTACCGTAAGGTGAATGCGGTGTCACGGTTCGATGCGTACCCGATGCCCCGGGTCGACGAGCTCCTGGACCGGCTGGGCACTGCGCGCTTCTTTACCACACTGGATCTAACCAAGGGCTACTGGCAGATTCCCCTGTCGCCAGAGGCCAAGGAAAAAACGGCCTTCTCCACTCCGTACGGTTTGTTCCAGTTCACCATGCTTCCCTTCGGGTTGTTCGGGGCGCCGGCCACATTCCAGAGGCTGATGGACAGGGTGCTGCGCCCGCATGCTGCATATGCTGCCGCCTACCTAGATGACGTCATCATCCATAGCGATACGTGGGCGGAGCATGTGCAGCGGGTGGGCGCGGTCCTGGAGGCGCTGAGGGGGGCCGGCCTCACGGCCAACCCGGGGAAGTGTGCAATTGGACGGAGGGAGGTACGGTATTTGGGGTACCACTTGGGCGGGGGGCAGGTGCGTCCCCAGGTGGATAAGACCGCAGCGATTGCAGCCTGCCCACCGCCCAAGACCAAAAAAGAGGTGAGGCGGTTCTTGGGGCTGGGGGGCTACTACAGGCGGTTCATACCCGACTTTGCGGGGCTGACCAGCCCCTTGACCGACCTCACCCGAAAGGGTGCTTCAGATCCGGTCCAGTGGACGGAGCAGTGCCAGCGGGCGTTTGAGGCGGTGAAGAAAGCCCTCTGTGGGGAGCCGCTTCTCCACAACCCTAACTTTTCTCTTCCTTTTGTCCTGCAGACTGACGCGTCGGACAGGGGGCTGGGGGCCGTTTTGTCTCAGGAGGTGGGGGGAGACGACCGCCCCGTGCTGTACATCAGCAGGAAACTCTCGGAGCGGGAGGGCCGGTACAGCACGGTGGAAAAAGAATGCCTCGCCATCCGGTGGGCGGTCGACTCCCTGCGGTACTACCTCCTGGGGCGCCAGTTCACCCTCTGTTCGGACCATGCTCCGCTCCAGTGGCTCCACCGCATGAAGGATACCAACGCCCGGATCACCCGGTGGTATCTGGCTATGCAGCCCTTTAATTTCAAGGTGGTCCATAGGCCGGGGTCGCAGATGGCCGTGGCCGATTTCCTGTCCCGCTCCGAGGGGGGGGGGGGGGGAGTTGGCTAGGCCGGTGGCTTCCCGGCCTCAGTCGGGCGGTGGGGGTATGTGGGGCAGGGGCATGGTTAAGTGCAGCTGCGGGAGGGAAGGGGGAAGGGCGGCTCAGGGAACAGGTGCGGGGAAGAGTGGAGAATGAGCCGCACCGGGGACTGATGAGTGTGTGCGTGTGTGTGTGTGTGTGTGTCTCTACTTAAACCCGGAAGTGACGGCAGTCGGGGGCGCCGGATGTGGAACGGAGTGGAGCGTGCAGACGACGGCAAATGAAAACAATAATAAAGAGACGCCTACGAAACCTGACCCCACTGTGTGGCTGCGAGTGTTTGTTCCCGGGGCAAGACGAGTCTTGCCACAGTTTATTTAACCTACCTGAGGGGGCGGAGTCAGGTTTTTGGGCCAGGTAAGGTGGGACGTCTAATGGAAACAAGAAAAAACTGATAAAGAAAGAATCACATCCAGGAGTTTATTAAACTACTAGTACTACCAAACTGTTGATACTTACACACTAATGTACTTATATACTAATACTGTGTGTACATGTGTGTGTGTACCTGTGTGTGCACCTATGTGTACCTGTGTGTGGTACCTGTGTGTACCTGTGTGTGTACCAGTATGTGTGTGTATATGTACCTGTGTGTGTGTATGTACCTGCGTGTGTGTGTGTGTATGTACCTGTGTGTGTGTGTTTGTACTGTGTGTATGTACCTTTGTGTGTGTGTGTATCTGTGTGTACCTGTGTGTGTACCTTTGTGTGTGTGTGTATACCTGTGTGTGTGTGTGTGTGTGTACACCTTTGTGTGTGTGTGTGTACCTGTGTACTCGTTGAGGCGGAGCAGCTCTGTCTGCAGCGCCTGTCCGGCCCTCTCAGCCAGCAGGATGGGGGCGGGGCTCTGAGGGTCTGACTGACACATCTGCACACAGGTAACCTCAGTCAGATACAGAGACATCAGGCGCGTTATAAAGAGCATCATCATCATCATCATCATCATCAGGGGGCGGAGCCAAAACACTGAACTCAAGTCAGACAGTTTTCAGCTGCCTTCAAAGTATACACAGGAAGTTACAGAACCAGTCACTTCCTGTAGGATCTGTAGTCTACTTGTAGTTTACAAACCTCGTTTGGATTTATAAATCCAAACGAGGACAGCAGAACATCCTTATTTTTATTCATAAAATAAGAATGTTCTGCTGTCAAATCTAAGAGCCAATCAGCTCTCTGATGTGGCGACAGCCAGGCGTTTCCCATCATGCACTGGGCCACGCAGTCGGTGGAGAGCTGCTGCTGCGCCTGGGTCTAAAACCTGTGACCGCCTTGCTGTAGTGAGGTCATCAGTGACCACGTGTGCAAGTCGAAATCAAGTCGGGCTCAAATCTACCCAGCGTGCATTGCACGCTTCTCCAACGAACCTGCCATCACATCTGCTGTGTGATGTCACCCCCCCGACCTCATGATGACACATCTGAAAAACTATTAGAGGGTTATGTTCTTGTGTTGCTATGAGTCAGGTCTGTGCGTGCGTGCGTGTGTATGTGTGTGTGTCATTAGTCATTAGTGAAGAACTCGATGAGTTATGAGTCTAACTCTTCACCTTTGCGCCTGAGCAGATCAGAGACATCGTTTCTTCTACATCGTCTCCACAAACCACTTGACGTAGCCTCTGAAAGACACACACACACACACACACACACACACACACACACACACACACGAGTAGTCAGACAGGTGATAATATAGAATAGAATAGAATATAGAATATTCTATAATATATTATAGAATAATATATTATTATAGAATGTATTACTGGACTGAGTCAGACCTGCTCCATTAGAGAGGGGGAGGAGCTTAGGGCGTGGACTTGTCGGTAGCAGCCTCTGCTGTATTTGTCCTGGATGAACTTTGACCTCTCTTCGTCAGACGACCCCGGAGTCAGCTGCTCCGCTGCTGGCACCGCTGGAGCCCACACCTGATTGGCCAGCCGGTTGCCGTAGGTAACAAACAGCTGAGAGGGAAAAGTTAAAGGCTGTTAAAGAATAGCCTCGTTCGAAAGAGCTGCGCCTTGCCTGGAATCCAGACGAGAGTAGGCCAGTTTTCAGCTGACTTCAAAGTATACACAGGAAGTCACAGAAAAAAGGACTTCCTGTAAGTTCTGATCTGTAGTCTACTTGTAGTTTACAGATCACGTTTGGATTTATTCACATGTGTTTATGAATATATATTCATGTAGAAATGTGTGTTAAGCTGCATCCTTTATTATTGTTATGCCTACCTGTGAAATACATTACTACTGGTTTTGATATGTGTTATATAAACGCGATATGTTTTCAGATAAAATATGAGACATATAGTCAGGAATCGAGCGTTAAGTATTACAACTACACATAAAATACAACAAGTGGTGTTTGCTGTCAAATCTAAGAGCCAATCGGCCCTCTTATGTAGCGAGAGCCAGGCGTTTCCCATCATGCACTGGGCCACGCAGTCGGTGGAGAGCTGCTGAGGTGCCTGGCTCTAAAATCGACGGCCGCCTCGCTCTCGTGAGATTATCGTTGACCACGT
>CM042229.1:112500-172500 GCA_023566465.1 Cottus gobio | reverse complement strand
TTAACAATTCCCGCTAAACTGGGTATGTTAGCCAAGGAGCTAATGATGCTATCTAAGCTAACAGTGCTAGCTGCAGGTTCAGGTGCGCTGGGGGGGTTTAGGTTAGCCACCGCGCTAGCAGTCCCTGCTAAGCTAGGTATGTGGGTGGCGATGCTGTTAGCCATGCTGTCTACAGAGGGCGGGGCCGAGGGAGCTGGCGGGGTAGGGGCTTGGCCTCCAATGGCGGCAGCAAATCCAGCTAATGACGGGATGCTGGTGGCGATGGTGTCCGTAACGCCAGCCAAAGTCGGGAAGACAAGAGGAAAAGGAGGAACCCCTTCACCTGAGGAGGAAGACAGAGTGACATCATCACCAGACATCAGCTGATGATGCCAACAAAAACTACAAATAAAAGTCAGGTTGAGTTTAAATCTGGTGTTTCATGTTGGTCCGACCCTCAACCTCATCTCACTTCCTTTCTGAGGCCCATTGGTTCCTACCAAAAACTGGAGGAAATAGGTTTGTTGGAGATGAACTGCTTCTCGCCTGGAATGTAGACGAGAGCAGCATCATCATCATCAGGGGGCGGAGCCAAACAACTGTGGTCAAGTCGAACAGTTTTCAGCTGCCTTCAAAGTATACACAGGAAGTTACAGAACCAGTCACTTCCTGTTGGATCTGTAGTCTACTTGTAGTTTACAAACCTCGTTTGGATTTATTCACACGTTTGTAAATATATTTTCATGTATAAATGTGTGTGTAGCTGCATCCTTTATTCTTTTTATGTCAGCCTGTGAAATACATCACTACTGGTTTTGATATGTGTTATATAAACAAGCTTTATTCTTATCAACCACACACAATATTTTCATATTAAACATGAGACTAATAGTCAACAATCCAGCGTTAAGTATTACAACTACACATAAAATAAGGATGTTCTGCTGTCAGAGCAAGTCGGGATCAAATGCATTGCAATCCGATCGCCGGTGACTGATTCTGACATGTGACCTCTATGTCATGTGACCTTTATGTCATGTGATCTGTCCTCTATGTTATGTGACCTTTATGTCATGTGACCTTAACGTCATGTGACCTGTCCTTTATGTCATGTGACCTTAACGTCATGTGACCTGTCCTCTATGTCATGTGACCTTTATGTCATGTGACCTTAACGTCATGTGACCTGTCCTCTATGTCATGTGACCTTTATGTCATGTGACCTTAATGTCATGGGACCTTTATGTCATGTGACCTTTATGTCATGTGACCTTAATGTCATGGGACCTTAATGTCATGGGACCTTAATGTCATGGGACCTTTACATCATGTGACCTTAACGTCATGTGACATTTATGTCATGTGACCATAACGTCATGTGACCTGTCCTTTATGTTATGTGACCTTAATGTCATGGGACCTTTATGCCATGTGACCTAATGTTACTTGAGCGTTATGTCATGTGTCCTTTATGCCATGTGACCTAATGTTACTTGAGTGTTATGTCATGTGTCCTTTATTCCATGTGACCTAATGTTACTTGAGCGTTATGTCATGTGTCCTTTATGTCATGTGTCCTTCAGCTGACATTCCCTCGTCAGCAGTCAGAAGACCAACCGGTTTATGAGGATTACAGGAACAAACCGGTTCCACTGTTCTGCTAAAAATAGACTATAGCTGCTTCAGACCTCACATCAGATTCAGTAAAGACAGACTGAGGTTCAACACTATGTGTTTGGGGGAGTTTTACCAATCTTGTGGTGACATGATTCTGATTACACACTCCCATTGTGGGGACTCAACTCCGTATTTCGGGACCAAACGAACCAAATACATGTCCCCATATCGAAAACCACTACACTGGAGAGTGAAGGCTTGGTTTAGGGTTTGGGTTAGGTAGGGTTACGGTTATGTTAGTTTTACATTTACCTTAGGTTCATGTTTAGATTTGGATTAGGTTTATGTTAGATTATTGTTAGGTTTAGAATGGGGGTTAGATTCACGTTTAGGTTTAGGGTTAGGTTAGGGTGAAGTTTAGGTTAAGTTAGTTTAGGATTAAGCTGATAGCGGTTATGGTTCGGGTAAGTTTCCAGGAAATGAATGCAAATCAATGTAATGTCACGACAAGTCATGAAAACAACACTGTGTGTGTGTATGTGTGTGTGTGTGTGTGTACCTGTGCTCAGGTGAACCTCATTAGACACAACTGGTTGAAGAGTTTCACCAATCACATCTCTGAAACACAAACTTTATGTTTTAATCAATTTATCCACTTTGTTTGAGTGTGTGTGTGTGTGTGTGTGTGTGTGTGCAGATATACAGATGAGCTGACCTGTCCAAAGAGGAGGTGAAGTCTAGACTGTCTCTCATGTAACGAGCTCGAGGCTTTGGGACAGGAATTGGAGGAGGAGTCATCTGGAGGGCGAGAGAAACCGACCAATCAGAAGTCACCATCATCTCCCATCAATGACCATTCCACTGAGAGTGCTCCATTCAGTGGGATAAGTGGGTTAGGGTTAGCCCTAACCCTACCCAGTTTTGCCTAAACTGATCCGGACCGGTTTATGTTCAGAGGTTCAGATTGAAAAGAAGCTTCTCTTTGGGAGGGACAGAGACGGAAAAAATGATTGCAGCTTTAACACGTGAAGCATAGACTTCTATACAACCAGAGGAGTCGCCCCCTGGTGGCCAGGAGAGAGAATGCAGCTTTAACACATGAAGCATTGACTTCTATACAAACAGAGGAGTCGCCACCTGGTGGTCAGGAGAGAGAATGCAGCTTTAACACATGAAGCATAGACTTCTATACAACCAGAGGAGTCGCCCCCTGGTGGCCAGGAGAGAGAATGCAGCTTTAACACATGAAGCATTGACTTCTATACAAACAGAGGAGTCACCACCTGGTGGTCAGGAGAGAGAATGCAGCTTTAACACATGAAGCATAGACTTCTATACAACCAAAGGAGTCGCCCCCTGGTGGCCAGGAGAGAGAATGCAGCTTTAACACATGAAGCATAGACTTCTATACAACCAGAGGAGTCGCCCCCTGGTGGTCAGGAGAGCGAATGCAGCTTTAACACATGAAGCATATACTTCTATACAACCAAAGGAGTCGCCCCCTGGTAGTCAGGAGAGAGAATGCAGCTTTAACACAAGAAGCATAGACTTCTATACAAACAGAGGAGTCGCCACCTGGTGGTCAGGAGAGAGAATGCAGCTTTAACACATGAAGCATATACTTCTATACAACCAGGAGTCACCCCCTGGTGGTCAGGAGAGAGAATGCAGCTTTAACACAAGAAGCATAGACTTCTATACAAACAGAGGAGTCGCCACCTGGTGGTCAGGAGAGAGAATGCAGCTTTAACACATGAAGCATATACTTCTATACAACCAGAGGAGTCACCCCCTGGTGGTCAGGAGAGAGAATGCAGCTTTAACATTACATTACATTTCATTTAGCTGACGCTTTTTATCCAAAGCGACTTACATGCTATACAGTATACAGTAGACCGTAGACACAGCAACGGTGAGCAATTAGGGTTAAGTGTCTTGCTCAAGGACACAACGACACAGACTGCCGGAGCCGGGGATCGAACCACAGACCCTCTGATTGAAAGACCGACTTGCTAACCACTGAGCCACAGTCGCCCCTGCTCTTTAACACAAGAAGCATTGGCTTAATTTAAAGAACTAGAGGTTTGACACACGTACACTTAACGCTGGTTTCCTGCATACAGTCTCTTCTCAAAATAAACGGTTTACTAATGCAACACAACTACCAAAGGAAAGATGTGGTTTAAGATAACTATGTGTGTTAGAGCTGGTCTTAGTGATCTGAGTAAGTTACCTAACATTGGTCAGCTAGAATGAGTCCATGAGCACTTTATTGTACACATGACATGAACAGTGCTCTCCTGGGTGAAAGTCCTGAGCTAGCTGGTCCCTGTACTGTTCAGCTGCTCAACGTCAACAGGAAGTTTACATTCAAGCCGGAGAAAGCTCATTCAGAACAAGATCTCCTCCCTCCAGGACCTGGGTATCTCAGGCACTGCGCTCTCCCTCCTCTCATCCTACCTCAGTGATCGCACCTACCGGGTAACCTGGAGAGGATCTGTGTCTGAGTCTTGTCCTCTCACTACTGGGGTCCCTCAAGGCTCGGTCCTCGGTCCTCTCCTCTTCTCCCTGTACACCAACTCTCTTGGCTCTGTCATTCGCTCACATGGCTTTTCCTACCATAGCTATGCTGACGACACCCAACTGATCCTCTCGTTTCCCCAATCGGAAACACAGGTAGCAGCACGAATCTCTGCCTGTCTGACTGACATTTCACAATGGATGTCCGCACACCATCTGAAAATTAACCCTGACAAGACGGAATTACTTTTCCTTCCAGGAAAAGTCTCCCCCACTCACGACCTGACGATTACTTTCAACAACTCAGTCTTGGCCCCGACCCCGACTGCCAGGAACCTCGGTGTGACCCTTGACAGTCAACTCTCCCTGACTGCCAACATTACCGCAACAACTCGTTCCTGTAGGTTCATGCTGCACAATATCAGGAGAATACGTCCACTTCTCACCCAGAAGGCGGCACAGGTTCTTGTCCAGGCTCTGGTCATCTCGTGTCTAGACTACTGTAACTCCCTCCTGGCGGGTCTACCTGCTGGTGCCATCCGACCTTTGCAGCTCATCCAGAATGCAGCAGCTCGACTGGTCTTTAACCTCCTGAAATTCACCCACACTACTCCGCTCCTCCGCGACCTTCACTGGTTACCGGTGGCCGCCCGCATCCTCTTCAAAACATTGGTACTGGCGTACCGTGCTACAAACAGATCTGGTCCAGTCTACATCCAGGACATGGTAAAACCTTACACCCAAACTCGTGCGCTCCGCTCGGCTTCTGCCAATCGGCTTGTAGCTCCGTCACTGAGAGCTAAACACTCCACAAAGTCTCGACTGTTCTCTGTCCTGGCTCCTCGATGGTGGAATGAGCTCCCCATTGACATCAGAACAGCAGAAAGTCTCTACATCTTCCGTCGCAAACTAAAAACACATCTTTTCCGACTATACCTTGAATAAAGGATGTAGCACTATAGTAGCACTGAAATGGCTCTTACTGATAGCATTTTGTAGTTGAACTTTTGGACGAAAATGTACCTTCTTGATTCTTGTTGTTCTGATTCTTGTATGTAACCGTAGAATGCACTTATTGTAAGTCGCTTTGGATAAAAGCGTCAGCTAAATGAAATGTAATGTAAAAGTTGTAACCTGAAATTAATAATAATAATAATAATAATAATTATAATAAATATATATATTTCAGAGGATATAATCAGAAGTTCAGTCATTTAAAGAAATCTATATTTGTATTAATACCTGACTGCTTTCTGCTTTCCGTGTCTTCAGAACTGGAGTTATTAACTTTGTTTCTTTCTGTTGGAAGTGTTCTATTTCTCAAACAAAGAAGAAACGATACTTTAAAAAGGCTGAAAACATGAATTCTGAATTATATAAATAAGTCTGAAGCAACAATAAGAACAACTTACTTTGCGGTGAGATCCTCCGAGCAGACACCTGAGATTCCTGCTGCTTACCTGACGCTCCGCCCTC
This sequence comes from Cottus gobio, assembly GCA_023566465.1. NCBI lineage: Eukaryota > Metazoa > Chordata > Actinopteri > Perciformes > Cottidae > Cottus > Cottus gobio. Next base: position 166,908 of record CM042229.1, on the reverse strand, counting down.
CTACGCGTCTGTCTCTCTGTTCACCGGACTCTCCACCTGGTTAACTGTTTAACCGTTTACCTGTCTGACTCTCCACCTGGTTAACTGTTTAACCGTTTACCTGTCTGACTCTCCACCTGGTTAACTGTTTAACCGTTTACCTGTCTGACTCTCCACCTGGTTAGCTGTCTAACTGTTCTCCTGTCTCTGTGTCTAAATGTCTCTGGTTTTCGGCTTCACATGTTGAACGTCCTGTTTCACATCTACCTGCACTCATAAACACGACCTGTCAAATCTACTGCCTCCAGGTGTGTGTGTGTGCGTGTGCGTGTGCGTGTGCGTGTGCGTGTGCGTGTGCGTGTGCGTGTGCGTGTGTGTGTGTGCCTGTACACCTGAACCAATCAGCAGTCAGAAAACAGATCAGGTGTTTTAACTGCCAACGTTTTTTACAGTGAACTTTCAACAGGTTCAACCTGCTGCTGGAATGTAGGTGTGTGTGTGTGTGAGAGAGTGTGTGAACTTTATCTTGTTGAAGCCGTCTTTGGGTTTTATATATATATATATATATATATAAATACCACAAACACATTTAGTTTAAAAAGATCAAATATGAATCCAGACAAAATAATCTTGATTTGAGAAAATACTGTATTTTAAGACTAATAGTCAAGGTCTTGGTTTTGGTTTCCTGTTTTATTTTGAAATCTCTTGTGTCCTCTGTTCTCTTCACTTCCTGCCCTTGAGATCAGAGTTAGAGACAGAGGCTGTTTCTCAATACCAAGTATGCTTAGTACAGACTTGTGTTCTTTTGGAGTTTGGACTTGGGAGTCCAGACTCCAAAAGTGACTTGGACAACAACAAAAACAACAACAACTGTTCATTCACTGCATTTTGTTAATTGATGAAAATAAACTGTTAGCACTTCTATTTTTGAAAGCATTCTTAGTTTACAGCATTTTTTCACACCTGCCTAAAACTTTTGCACAGTACTGTATATATATATATATAGATATATTTATATAGATACACATAATTGCAAACAATTCGGTCAAAAGTAAAAAGACACCGTAGTTCAACGTTAAAGTTAAATTAAAATATGAAGTTATAAGGGCGACTGTGGCTCAGTGGTTAGCAGGTCTGACTTTCAATCAGAGGATTGGTGGTTCAAACCCCAGCTCAGCCTGTCAATGTGTCCTTGAGCAAGACACTTAACCCTCATTGCTCACCGTTGCTTTGTCTACAGAATCAGAATCAGAACCATTTATTGCCATGTGTGTTTACACATACAAGGAATTTGTCCTTGCGGGAAGGTGCATACATTTAACATTTAACAATACACATTTAACAGTTAACGCAGTGCAATAAATGAGGATGAATGGATGAATGAATATTTACATTGTAACAGTAGCATATCAAAATATCAAAATACCAAAAATAAGATAAAGTGCATGGAATGTGCATGAGTGTAAGTGTTGTGTGAAAGTGGCAAGAGTAGTCTTAAGTGTCAAGTGTATTTAAGCATATTTAAGCATAAGGCTATTGTGGGCGGGGGCGTGGCTAGCGCGCCTGCGGCACAGAGAGAGAGAGAGGGACGCTCGTCTGGATCAGCTGTGGCGCTCTGGTTGAGGCACAGCTGATCCAGATGAGCGTGGGATTGCGTGGGCGGGGGAGGGAGCTATAAGAGCTCCCAGAGCCACGCAAGGAGGAAAGAGCTAGGCAGGGCATGTGTGTGTGGAAAAATGCCTAATAAAGCACGCAAAAGGAGAGCATTGGTGTCGTCCCTATGTCTGGAGCTCCATCAGGCCCACGGTACGAAGGACCCTTGCCACAGTGGCGCCCAACGGGGATTGCCGGTGGGGACGGAGCTGCCGGAATGGATGGACGACGGGAATGCGGAGATTGAGCGGCTGTATGCCGCCATGTCTGACGAAGGGGCGCCGGAGGTCCGGGAGGTGGCGCAGACAGTGCGGGTCCCGGCGGCACCGGGGAAGCCGCTACCGTACCGCACGTTCGACGAGTGGGGCGAGTACCTCGAGCGGCGGGCGGCGGAACGCACGAGGCAGCAAGACGGCCAGATGGTGGGCGCCGTGAGGGCGCTCAGGCCGGGAGAGGCACCGGAGGTCCGGGACGTGGCGCAGGCGGTGCGGGTCCCGACGGCGCCGGCGAAGGTGGGCGGCACCGAGGTGGGGCCGCGGGACGAGACGCGCCAGGAGCGGTCCGACAGCGCGCGGCTGCTCCAGCTGGAGGAGGAGAAGGACCAGCTGCAGGCGGAGGTACGGGAGTACGCCAAGGCGGTGCAGACGCTGGCGAGGCAGCTGGAGGAGCAGACGCGGAGGGAGGCGCTCCTCGCGAAGGCGCTGGAGCAGGTGGCGGGCCGAGAGACGGCGACAGCCGCGACCCAGACCGACGCAAGGCGCCAGAGGGTCGGGGAGACCCAGACAGACGCCAGACGCCTGAAGACCCGGGCAGTGCAGACGGCGGTGACGGCTCGGGCGGCGGCGGAAGCGGCGGCGACGGCGGCGGGCGCGGCGGCTCCGACGGCGGCGGGCGCGGCGGCTCCGACGACGGCGGAGGCGGCGGCGCGGGCGCGACGGCTCCGACGACGGCGGAGGCGGCGGCGCGGACGTCGGCGGGCGCGAAGGCTCGGACAACGGCGGAAGCGGCGTCGCAGACGGCGGCGGCCGCAGCGACGACGGCGGAAGCGGCGTCGCAGACGTCGGCGGGCGCGGCGGCTCCGAAGACGGCAGGAGCGCCACCCGACCAAAGGGGTCGGGAGGAGCCGCGGCCGAGATGCCGCCAGGAGGCGGTAGCGGCCGACAGAGAGGCGGCGCCATGGGCGCCGAAGCGGCGTGGAAGGCCGGGGCGGGGGCTAACCGAAGGGGGCCCGGGAGAACCAACACCGGGTCCGGGGAGTAGCGGCCGCAACCGGTCGGTGCGCTGGGGGTACCCCGCAGTGGCGTGCTGGACATGCGGACGCCAAGGACACCGGCGGCGGCAGTGCCCCAAGCAGTGCTGGACCTGCGGGAGACGGGGACACCTAAAGAGGTCCTGTCCGGGGTGGACGGAGGACCAGGGGTGGCAGGCCAGGCAACACCGGGGACAACCGCTACACCCAAGGGCGACGCCCTGGGCAACGCCACCGTCCCCGACAGACTGGGGGAGAGACTGGGGCCGGCCGGTCCGCATCGGCAGGTGTGATGAGGGGGCCGAGCAGGCCCGGCGGACTGGCCAGGGGGCCGGGGCCCGGTGGGGCCGGAGACGGAGGGCCGAGCCAGTGGCTCGGGCCCGCGCCTGGGGCCCGTGGGCCGGGGCGCAGTGGGGACCAATATGGGTCCCGCCTCCTTAACTTTCTCTCTCTTGTGTTGCAGGTTGCCGCGGCGGACTGAGGGGGAGAGCCGGTTTGGCCCCGGGAGGGGGCCGGCGAAGATTGCAAGGGACCTGCCTCCCGGGGCGCTCGATCGCCCTCTGTCCGGGCCATGGCCCGCGCCCGGGCCCCCACGGATGGAGGATGCCAACGCCCGGGCCACCCGTTGGCATCTGGCGGGTAACGCAAATTTATTCCATGGTGGTCCATAGGTCGGGGGTGCAGATGGTCGGGGCTGACTCCCGCTCCCAGTGGGAGGGAGGGGGGGGGGAGTTGGTTAGACCGGTGGCTCCCCGGCCTAAGTCGGGCGGTGGGGGTATGTGGGCGGGGGCGTGGCTAGCGCGCCTGCGGCACAGAGAGAGAGAGAGGGACGCTCGTCTGGATCAGCTGTGGCGCTCTGGTTGAGGCACAGCTGATCCAGATGAGCGTGGGATTGCGTGGGCGGGGGAGGGAGCTATAAGAGCTCCCAGAGCCACGCAAGGAGGAAAGAGCTAGGCAGGGCATGTGTGTGTGGAAAAATGCCTAATAAAGCACGCAAAAGGAGAGCATTGGTGTCGTCCCTATGTCTGGAGCTCCATCAGGCCCACGGTACGAAGGACCCTTGCCACAGCTATGTGCAGGTGAGTGTCCGGTGGGAATTGTCTGGGGGTGACAGAGTCATTAGAGTCAGTAGAGTCAAGTAGAGTCAGTGGGGGACCCGGGCTCTGTTGATGAGCCCGACTGCAGACGGGAAAAAACTGTTTTTGTGGCGTGAGGTCTTGGTCCTGATGGACCGCAGCCTCCTGCCAGAGGGGAGGGACACGAACAGTTTGTGTCCAGGGTGAGAGGGATCAGCAACAATCTTCCTCGGCCGCTTCAGGGTCCTTGAAGCAAACAAGTCCTGGAGGGACGGCAGATTGCGGCCAATCACCCTCTCGGCAGAGCAAATGATGCGTTGCAGCCGGGCCTTGTCCTTGGCAGTGGCTGCAGCATACCAGACGCTGATGGAGGCGCAGAGGATGGACTCGATGATGGCAGTGTAGAAGTGCACCATCATTGTCTTTGGCAGGTTGAATTTCCTCAGCTGCCTCAGGAAGAACATCCTCTGCTGCGCCTTCTTGGAGATGGAGCTGATGTTTAGTTCCCACTTGAGGTCCTGGGTAATAATAGAGCCCAGGAAGCGGAAGGACTCCACAGCTTTGACGGGGGAGTCACACAGGGTGAGAGGGGCTGGTGGGGCTAAGATCTTTCTGAAGTCCACAACCATCTCCACTGTCTTCAGAGCGTTGAGCTCCAGGTTGTTTTGGCTGCACCAGGTCACCAGGTGGTCAGTCTCCCACCTGTAGGCGGACTCGTCCCCACCAGAGATGAGTCCAATGAGGGTGGTGTCATCCGCAAACTTCAGGAGCTTGACGGACTGGTGACTGGAGGTGCAGCTGTTGGTGTACAGGGAGAAGAGCAGAGGGGAAAGAACGCAGCCTTGGGGGGAACCGGTGCTGATGGACCGAGAGGCTGAGACGTGTTTCCCCAGCCTCACGTGCTGCTTCCTGTCAGACAGGAAGTCTGTGATCCACTTGCAGGTGGAGTCGGGCACGTGCAGCTGGGAGAGCTTGTCCTGCAGCAGAGACGGGATGATGGTGTTGAAGGCAGAGCTGAAGTCCACAAACAGGATCCTGGCGTAGGTTCCTGGGGAGTCCAGATGCTGGAGGATGGAGTGGAGGGCCATGTTGACTGCATCGTCCACAGACCTGTTGGCTCTGTAGGCGAACTGCAGGGGATCCAGGAGTGGGTCGGTGAGGGTTTTGAGGTGGGACAGGACCAGGCGCTCAAAGGACTTCATGACCACAGAGGTCAGGGCGACGGGCCTGTAGTCATTGAGTCCTGTGATCCTAGGTTTTTTGGGGACGGGGATGATGGTGGAGGCCTTGAAACAGGCTGGTACATGGCATGTCTCCAGGGAGGTGTTGAAGATGTCTGTAAACACCGGGGACAGCTGATCAGCACAATGCTTCAGGGTGGAGGGGGAGACAGAGTCCGGGCCGGCTGCTTTGCGGGGGTTCTGGTTTTTAAAAAGCCTGTTAACGTCTCTCTCTTGGATAATAAGGGTCGTCACTGTGGAGGGGGTAGGGGGCGCTGTTAACGATGGTTCAGAGGCGTGATCCCCTGATGGGCTGGGGGAGGGAGGGCTGGTGGTCTGTGGCTGGTTGGTGGGGCTGTTGATGGGGCTGTTGATGGGGCTGAGGGGGATGGCGTCAGGACTATTCCATTGTCTTTCAAATCTACAGTAGAACTCATTCAGCTCGTCTGCCAGGCGGAGGTCGTTCATGGAGTGGGGGGTTTTGGGCTTGTAGTTGGTGATCTGTCTGAGCCTCTCCAGACAGAAGCAGAATCACTTGCTGAGAGCTGGTGTTGCAGTTTCTCAGAGTACAGTCGTTTAGCGTCCCTCACCGCCCTGCTAAACCTGTATTTTGACTCTGTGTACAAGTCCTTGTCCCCACTCCTGAACGCCTGGTCCTTTTGCAGCCGTAGTTTTCTGAGTTCCGTTGTAAACCAGGGTTTGTCGTTGTTGTAGCTCACCCTGGTGCTGGTTGGAACACAGCTATCCTCACAGAAGCTGATGTAGGAAGTCACAGCCTCTGTGTATTCATCCAGACTGTTGGTAGCAGTCCTGAAGACATCCCAGTCAGTACAGTCCAAGCACGCCCGAAGATCGTCCAGAGCCTCACTGGTCCACTTCTTGAACTTCCTCACCACAGGTTTGCAGAGCTTTAGTTTCTGCCTGTATGCAGGAATCAGATGGACCATGACGTGGTCAGAGTGACCCAGTGCAGCTCGAGGGACGGCGTGATAGGCCCCGCTGATGGTGGTGTAGCAGTAGTCCAGAATGCTCTCCTCTCTAGTCGGGCATTTAATAAACTGTTTGTATTTAGGGAGTTCGTGTCTGAGGTTACCTTTGTTAAAGTCACCAAGAACAATAACTAAGGAGTCCGGGTAGGTCCGCTCCACACCCCGTATCTGCTCGGCGAGGGTCCGCTGTGCCTCCTGCACGTTGCCCTGCGGTGGCATGTAAACTCAGGCCAGGATGAATGAAGCGAACTCACGGGGGGAATAGAAGGGTAGAAATAGAAAGTCTACTGTATATCATGCAAGTCGCTTTGGATAAAAGCGTCAGTGAAATGTAAAGTAAAAGTTATAAATCTGGGCCTCCTGGGCTCCTCCCACTGGAGGTTCTCTGGGCCTCCTGGGCTCCTACCATTGGAGGCTCTCTGGGCCTCCTGGGCTCCTCCCACTGGAGGTTCTATGGCCCAACTGGGAAGAGACCCAGATCACCCTGGAGGGATTACTTCAGGAGCCTCGGATCCCCCAAAATGAGCCGGTACATGTGAAAGGGAAGTCTGGGTCGTTCTGCTGACACGAGAACCGAAACGTTTAAATTGAGTTTAAACTTTTCAGACTGAAGCTTAATTATTGATCCTCAACTGATTAATTGCTGATATATATATATCTCTTACACACACACACACACACACACACACACACACACACACACACTACTTTAGTTAATCAGCTTTCCTGCAAAACTAAAACACACTCGACAGTAAAAGCCAGTGGAAAACTCACAAAAGACCTTTCAATGTGTGTATGTGTGTGTGTGTGTGTGTGTGTCTGTGGGTGTGTGTTGGACTAGGTTCACTTCCTGTCAGAGAGGGGGAGCGAACGACAGAGAGACAGATTGAAAACAGAAGTTGGCTCCCCCTCTCTCTCCCGCTCTCTCTCTCCCCCTCTCTCTCTCACTGTGAGTCAGTCTGTTTGTTTCCATTCGTCTTCCATCTGAAATGAACTCCGACTGAAGAGAAGAAGAAGAAGAAGAAGAAGAAGAAGAAGAAGAAGAAGAGGAAGAAGTGTAAGAAGAAGAAGAAGAGAAAGGAGACGAAGATTATCAAAAGGTTCGAACAAAGTTATCTTTCTTTTCTTTTTCAATATCTTATTTTTTAGTCTTTAACTTGGTCCTCTTCTTTTTCATATACTTTTTATTTTTCATATTATTAATGTTATTATAACTATTATTATAAACATTTGTATTGTTATTATAACGATTGTTATTGTTATTATTCACATTAACTGAAGAATAATTATTAAAGTTGCAGTTATTTCTGTCTCTGAAGGTCAGAGGTCAATAACGTCACACTGTGACATACAGCTGTCAATCATCAGATCTGAACCAACCAGGAGACAGAAAACTACCTTCAACATGGAGAAGTGACAGACAGGTGGGACACTTGTAGCTCAGTGATCACATGTACACCAAGTCCAGGGGAACACCTGGTGGATTGTAGTCCAGGGGAACACCTGGTGGATTGTAGTCCAGGTGAACACCTGGTGGATTGTAGTCCAGGTGAAAAACCTGGTGGATTGTAGTCCAGGTGAAAAAACTGGTGGATTGTAGTCCAGGTGAAAAACTGGTGGATTGTAGTCCAGGTGAAAAACCTGGTGGATTGTAGTCCAGAGGAAATACCTGGTGGATTGTAGTCCAGGGGAACACCTGGTGGATTGTAGTCCAGGGGAACACCTGGTGGATTGTAGTCCAGGGGAACACCTGGTGGATTGTAGTCCAGGTGAACACCTGGTGGATTGTAGTCCAGGTGAAAAACCTGGTGGATTGTAGTCCAGAGGAAATACCTGGTGGATTGTAGTCCAGGTGAACACCTGGTGGATTGTAGTCCAGGTGAAAAACCTGGTGGATTGTAGTCCAGGTGAAAAACCAGGTGGATTGTAGTCCAGAGGAAATACCTGATGGATTGTAGTCCAGAGGAAATACCTGATGGATTGTAGTCCAGGGGAAATACCTGATGGATTGTAGTCCAGGGGAACACCTGATGGATTGTAGTCCAGGGGAACACCTGATGGATTGTAGTCCAGAGGAAAGACCTGATGGATTGTAGTCCAGAGGAAATACCTGATGGATTGTAGTCCAGAAGAAATACCTGATGGATTGTAGTCCAGAAGAAATACCTGATGGATTGTAGTCCAGAGGAACACCTGGTGGAACCTAGTTCAGGGGGAACACAATCTATACAGAATGCATTGTGATTCTGATCAGGATCGGCTCATCTCTAACGCTCTCAGACTTAAACCCTCTAACCTTCACCTTTACCACCTCACCTGCATCCTATCTAGTCTCCACATGAACCACCTCACCTCCCTTTGGTTTCAGTCAAAAAATCATTGTTGTTTTTTTACCTGTTTACTGTTACCTCTTAGTTGTTTCCTGTTTCCTGTTTCCTGTTACATGTTACCTGTTATCAGTAACCGGTTACCTGTTACTAGTTTCCTGTTTCCTGTTTCCTGTTTCCTGTTACCGGTTACCTATTACCTGTTACCTATTACCTGTTACTTGTTTCCTGTTTCCTGTTTCCTGTTACCGGTTACCTATTACCTCTTACATTTCATTTAGCTGACGCTTTTATCCAAAGCGACTTACAATAAGTGCATTCTACGGTTACAAACAAGAATCAGAACAACAAGAATCAAGAAGGTACAATTTCGTCAAAAAGTTCAGCTACAAAGTGCTATCAGTAAGAGGACTTCCAGTGCTACTAAAGTGCTACATCCTTTATTCAAGATATAGTCGGAAAAGATATGTTTTTAGTTTGCGACGGAAGATGTAGAGACTTTCTGCTGTTCTGATGTCAATGGGGAGCTCATTCCACCATCGAGGAGCCAGGACAGAGAACAGTCGAGACTTTGTTGAGTGTTTAGCTCGCAGTGACGGAGCAACAAGGCGATTGGCAGAAGCCGAGCGGAGCGCACGAGTTGGGGTGTATGGTTTCACCATGTCCTGGATGTAGACTGGACCAGATCTGTTCGTAGCACAGTACGCCAGTACTAATGTTTTGAAGCGGATGTGGGCGGCCACCGGTAACCAGTGAAGGTCGCGGAGGAGCGGAGTAGTGTGGGTGAATTTCGGGAGGTTAAAGACCAGTCGAGCTGCTGCATTCTGGATGAGCTGCAAAGGTCGGATGGCACCAGCAGGTAGACCCACCAGGAGGGAGTTACAGTAATCTAGGCGCGAGATGACCAGAGCCTGGACCAGAACCTGTGCCGCCTTCTGGGTGAGAAGTGGACGTATTCTCCTGATGTTGTGCAGCGTAAATCTACAGGAACGAGTTGTTGCGGTAATGTTGGCAGTCAGGGAGAGTTGACTGTCAAGGGTCACACCGAGGTTCCTGGCAGTCGGGGTCGGGGCCAAGACTGAGTTGTTGAAAGTAATCGTCAGGTCGTGAGTGGGGGAGATTTTTCCTGGAAGGAAAAGTAATTCTGTCTTTTCAGGGTTAATTTTCAGGTGGTTTGCGGACATCCATTGTGAAATGTCAGTCAGACAGGCAGAGATTCATGCTGCTACCTGTGTTTCTGATTGGGGAAATGAGAGGATCAGTTGGGTGTCATCAGCATAGCTATGGTAGGAAAAGCCATGTGAGTGAATGACGGAGCCAAGAGAGTTGGTGTACAGGGAGAAGAGGAGAAGGCCGAGGACCGAGCCTGTTACCTATTACCTGCTACCTGTTTCCTGTTACCGGTTACTTGTTTCATGTTTCATGTTTCATGTTTCATGTTACCGGTTACCTGTTTCCTGTTTCCTGTTTCCGGTAACCTGTTTCCTGTTACCGGTTAGCTAATACCGGTTACCTATTACCTGTTTTATGTTTCATCTTACCGGTTTCCTGTTTCCTGTTACCCGTTTCATGTTACATGTTACATGTTACCGGTAACCTGTTACCTGTTACCTGTTACCTGTTACCTGTTTCCTGTTACCTGTTTCCTGTTTCCTGTTTTGCTGTTTCCTTTTACCTGTTACCTGTTTCCTGTTTCCTGTTACCTGGCTGCAGGACCCTCTGTCTTTTGAAATATTGATCTCTACAAGCTTTTGAAAAATCTGTCTTCATCTGGGTCAGATCATGAGACATGTGAAGAGGTTTGATCACTGCGAGTCCTTCCCAACATTGTTTACTAGTGACATAATTTGTGACATCACTGAGGTCGTGCAGGACTAAACTTAGAGGTAGATTTAACTGCCTTCCAGCCATGAAGCTGTGATTGGATGAAAGCTGCTGGACCGTCTCTCCCTTCTGCTCCCCACAGGAAATACTTTCCTATTTATTTTCTTTTTTGGTGGTCGACTCACATTCCTCATGCACGCACAGTCAATGAGACCTATGATTGGCCAAAATCCCAGGCTAACACTCTGATTGGATGACTGGATTTAGTATCTTTATTTTTCATTGAAAATAGAATATAAAAAACTCTCTTTCTCTCACACAGACACACACACACACACACACACACACACACACACACACGGGTATGTTCAAACCATCAGAGCTCTCAAAGACTGAAATTATTTAAACACTTTCTGTTTCTTTGACGTTAAACCGACTTCAGCCAGATTTCAGAATAAAATACTTTGAGAGAATCTGTAACTTTCTGATTTATCAACCGTACAGTCGCTTTTTTTTCTCCCTTTAAATTCAAACATTACCCATAATTCCTTGCCTGGCAAAGTGTGTTCACTCCTCTTAAACAGCCCCAATGGGTACAAGTTTTTATTATTCACCTTCAGACCTTTATCTTGAAATCTCTCCTGTCTTGCTGGTCAGGATCAGCGGACATGAAGGCTCTCCCCGGAGGACGAACAGGAAGTCTTAATGTGCTGCACTTCCTGTTGGGTGGGTACCATGTGATACTTTACAGGTGGACTGATGTGGGTGCCTGTCTGTCTGACTATCTGTCTGACTGTCTCCAGGTGTGTTCCTGGTTTGTCATGAAGGGGGAGTCGGTCTGGAGCTGCAGCCTTCAACCACTCAAGTTCTGCTCAAGTCAACCTCCAATTTCACCGTGGTCAGTCAATACCTATCTGTCCCTTCAGTTGTGTTCAGGTTGGAGTCAGGTACCTGCCTATATATACAGGTGTGTTCAGGGTGGAGTCAGGTACCTGTCTCTCTTTGCAGGTGTGTTCAGGGTGGAGTCAGGTACCTGTCTCTCTTTGCAGGTGTGTTCAGGGTGGAGTCGATATCTGTCTGTCTCTAGAGGTGTATTTAGGGTGGAATAAGGTACCTGTCTGTCTCTGCAGGTGTGTTCAAGGTGGAGTAAGCAGGTGTATTTAGGGTGGAGTAAGGTACCTGTTTCTTGTTACAGGTGTGTTCCGGGTGGAGTCATGTGACATGGCGTCTACCTGATGCCCAGGTGCATGGGGTTGTGGTTGAGAATCAGGGCTCCAGCAGCATCCTGCAGCTCTTCAATGCCACCTGGAGGAACTCTGGAAGATACACCTGTGAGGAGGCGTCTTCCTATCAGACCAGAGAGGTGGACATATTCATACCTGGGCAAGGTGACATGATATTTATACATAGATAATATTATATATTGATGAGTGATCATCACCTGATCCTACCTGTGTACCTTTTGATCCTAACTGTTTACCACATGATCTTTCCTGTTTACCTCTTGATCCTACCTGTGTACCTCTTTACCCTTCGTGTGTACCTCCTGATCCTACCTGTGTACCATTTGATCCTACCTGTGTACCTCCTGATCCTACCTGTTTACCTCTTTATCCTTCGTGTGTACCTCCTGATCCTACCTGTGTACCATTTGATCCTACCTGTGTACCATTTGATCCTACCTGTGTACCTCCTGATCCTACCTGTGTACCTCTTTACCCTTTGTGTGTACCTCCTGATCCTACCCGTGTACCATTTGATCCTACCTGTGTAACTCCTGATCCTACCTGTTTACCTCTTGATCCTACCTGTGTACCTCTTTACCCTTCGTGTGTACCTCCTGATCCTACCTGTTTACCAATTGATCCTACCTGTGTACATTTTGATCCTACCTTTGTACCTCTTGATCCTATATGTGTACCTCTTAATCCTACGTGTGTACCCCCTGATCCTACCTGTGTACATTTTGATCCTACTTATGTACCTCCTGCCTGCCCCTCCCCCAGGTCCGGAGGAATGGTTCGTCCCGCTGGGTCCCGGTGTGGTGATGAAGGAGGCGGAGGAAGACACCATCCCGTGCGTGGTTTCCGACCCGCGGCTCAACGTCTCACTGTACGAGCGTCCCGGCAGGACGGTGATCAGTGGGGCGACATACGAGCCGGGGCGGGGCTTCACTGGGCGGCTCAACGACACGTCATACGTGTGCTCGGCTGCCCGGGGGGATGAGGAGAGGGAGTCCCAGGTATACTACGTCTTCAGCATCGTAGGTGAGCTCAGAGGTTATATGATATATATATATATATATATATATATATATATATATATATATATATATATATATATATACACTTTAATAATATATATATAAATATTTCTCTCACTACATGTCTCTTTTTGGGGCGTCCTTGAGCAAGACACTGAACCCCCATTTGGTCCCCGGGCGCCTCAGGATAGCACACTCCTCCTTAATTACTAGGGATGGGTTTAATGCAGAGAATAATTACGCCAAGGGGATTAATAAAGGATAATTTATTTTCTTTCTTCTCTCTCCACCTGTCACCCCAGACAATCTTTCACTGGTCACTCCCCTGCAACCCCCTTCCCACCCTCATACCTCATATTTAAATACACATGACACTTTATCACTATACTTGTCACGTTCACTTTCACTGGACCAAGACCTCACGCCACACCGTCTGCAGTCGGGCTCATCAACAGAGCCCGGGTCCCCCTAACAGAGCCCGGGTCCCCCACTGACTAGACTGACTCTGTCACCCCCAGACAATTTCCCACTGGACACTCCCCTGCACACACGCTTATATTTAAATACACTCACCACTTTAACACTACACTTGTCACTTGCACACAACACTTACATTCCATGCACTTTATCTTATTTTTGATATTTTGATATTCTACTGTTCAATTGTAAATATTCATTCATTCATTCCCATTTATTGCACTCTGTTGACTGTTTATTGTTAAATGTTAAATGTTATGCACCTTCCGCCAGGACAAATTCCTTGAATGTGAAATCCATCCATCCATCCATTTTCCACCGCTTATCCGGGGTCGGGTCGCGGAGGCAGCAGGTCAAGCAGGCTGACCCAGACTTCTCTCTCACCCGCAACATCTACCAGCTCATTCTGGGGGATCCCGAGGCATTCCCAGGCCAGCTGGGAGATATAATCCCTCCAGCGTGTCCTGGGTCTTCCCCGGGGCCTCCTACCAGTTGGACGTGCCTGGAAAACCTCTAAAGGGAGGCGTCCTGGAGGCATCCTAATTAGATGCCCGAACCACCTCAGCTGACTCCTTTCGACACGAAGGAGTAGCGGCTCGACTTCAAGCTCCCTCCTGATGTCCGAGCTCCTTACCCTATCTCTAAGGCTGAGCCCGGCCACTCTACGGAGGAAACTCATTTCGGCCGCTTGTATCCGCGACCTCGTTCTTTCGGACACGATCCAAAGCTCGTGACCATAGGTGAGGGTTGGGACGTAGACCGACCAGTAAATTGAGAGCTTTGCCTTTCGGCTCAGCTCCTTCTTCACCAAGACGGCCCGGTGCAACGCCTGTTTTACTGCTGCAGCCGCACCGATACGCCTGTCGATCTCCCGCTCCATTTTACCCTCACTCGTGAACAAGACCCCGAGATACTTGAACTCCTTCGCTTGTGGTAGGCACTCTGTCCCCACCCGGAGGGAGCAATCCACCGGTTTCCGGCAGAGCACCATGGCCTCAGATTTCGTGGTGCTGACTCTCATCCCCGCCGCTTCACACTCGGCTGCAAAACGCCCCAGTGAATGCTGGAGGTCATGGTCCGAGGAGGCAAACAGGACCACATCATCTGCAAACAGCAGAGAGGCTATCCTGAGATCCCCGAACCTGACATTCTCCGCCCCACGGCTGCGCCTAGATATCCTGTCCATGAAAGTCACGAACAGGACCGGTGATAAAGGGCAGCCCTGGCGGAGGCCAACACCCACCGGGAACGTATCTGACTTACTGCCGAGGATACGAACACAGCTCCTACTGCAGGCGTACAGAGACCGGATGGCCCGTTGCAACGGGTCCGGCACACCATACTCCCGCAGCACCCCCCACAAAAAGCCCCGAGGGACCCGGTCGAAAGCCTTCTCCAAGTCCACAAAGCACATATAGACTGGTTGGGCAAACTCCCAGGACCCCTCCAGTATCCTTGCAAGGGTAAAGAGCTGGTCCACTGTTCCACGACCAGGACGAAACCCGCACTGTTCTTCTTGAATCCGAGGTTCGACAAACGGTCGGAGCCTCCGTTCCAGCACCCTGGCATAAGCTTTTCCCGGGAGGCTGAGTAGTGTGATACCCCGATAATTCGAGCACACTCTCCGGTCCCCCTTCTTGAAGATGGGAACCACCACCCCGGTCTGCCAGTCCATGGGCACTGTGCCCGACCCCCATGCAACATTGAAGAGGCGTGTCAGCCAAGACAGCCCAACAAAGTCCAGCGCCTTCAGCATCTCAGGGCGGATTTCATCCACCCCCGGCGCCTTGCCACCAAGGAGCTTTTTGACTACCTTAGTGGCCTCTGCCAGGGATATGGGTTCATCCAACCCCAAGTCTTCAGGCGCTGCCCCCTGTTCAGGGGACATGTTGACCGGGTTTAGGAGTTCCTCAAAGTGCTCCTTCCACCGCCCGACGATATCCTCTGTCTGGGTCAGCAGCCCCCCTCCCCCGCTGATAACAGCCTGGGGAAGGCCCTGCTTTCCCTTCCTGAGTCGTCGGATGGTTTGCCAGAACCTCCTTGAGGCCAACCGAAAGTCCTTCTCCATGGCCTCCCCGAACTCCTCCCATGCCCGAGTTTTAGCATCCGTGACCACCGCAGCTGCAGTCCTTCTGGCCTGCCTGTACCTGTCAGAATGTGAAATCAAACATGGCAATAAATGGTTCTGATTCTGACTTGTCACTTAATTGTATATTCTACTGTAGACCTAATTGTAAATATTCATGCTCCCATTTATTGCACTCTATTTATTGTTAAATGTTTAATATTAAATGTTAAATGTATGCACCTACCGCCAGGACAAATTCCTTGAATGTGAAATCAAACATGGCAATAAACGGTTCTGATTCTGTCTCTCAGTCCCTAAGGTGATGGAGGTGGACCTGTCTGTCTCCAGCAGGGTGTTGAAGCAGGGGGAGGTTCTCACTGTAAACTGCACAGTCAAAGAGACCGAGATAGTCTTCTTCTCCTGGGACTTTCCCCGCAGACAGGTGCCTGTCTCTCTCTCAGCCTGCCTGTCTGCCTGAACAATATAGTGTTTGTTCTCCGTGTGAAGTGTTTCTGTTGTGTTTTTTCAGGAAATCGAGCCTCTGACGGACTTTCTGCCCAATCGGATCCGCTCCTTTGTGAATATCTCCACAGTGACAGTGGCAGATTCTGGTAGGTGACCCGACCACGAGGAGGAAACATAAGCTAACATTAATAACCATAACCAGCTATCTATAACCATTTAAATTTAGTTTATTTTGTATAGCCCAAAATCACAAATTATCCTCAGAGTGCTATACAATATTTACACATTACATTTCATTTAGCTGATCCTTTTATCCAAAGCGTCTTACAGCAACGGGGAGCAATTCTGGGTTAAGTGTCTTGCTCAAGGACACAGATGTGGACTAGCGGAACCGGGGCTCTAACCACCGATACTCTGATTGAAGGACGAACCTGCTAACCACTGAGCCACAGTTGCCACAGTCACCTGAGTCGTATGTGCACAGTCGTACGCATATAACGTTGACAGGACCTCACATCGAATCAGGAAAAACTCCCCAAAAAACATAAAAACGGGGAAAGGAAGAAACCTTCAGGAGAGCAACAGAGGAGGATCCCTCTCCCCGGATGGACAGAAGCAATAGATGTCATGTGACCAGAATCAATAGATGTCATGTGACCAGAAGCAACAGATGTCATGTGACCAGAATCAATAGATGTCATGTGACCAGAAGCAACGTAACAGAGTTACAGCTCATTCAATGAATATGACAGAAGTTATTCATGTAATGAGTAGTAGGCATGGACCACGACCCAGATAACCACGATCCATGTCAGGAGAAGGAGGCAGAGAGGAGGGGCATCAGCAGAGCCGCCATGACAGGAGGCAAGAGGCAAGAGGCAAGAGGCAAGAGGCAAGAGGCAGGAGACAGGAGGCAGGAGGCAGGAGGCAAGAGGCAGAGAGGAGGGGCATCAGCAGGGCCGCCATGGCAGGGAGCAGGACCGGCTCCAGACAGCCAAGATCCATGGAAGCTTGAGGAGAGGAAGCACAGAGGCTCCCGAGAAGAAGTAGAGTTAGTAATGAGCATTAAAGAGACATTAATTCATCCAGAAGGAGAGAGAGGAGAAAATGAGAGAGAGAACAGGAGAGAGGAGCTCAGTGTATCCTAAGATGTTCCCCAGCAGTCTAGGCCTATAGCAGCATATCTAGGGGCTGGACCAGGGCCGACCTGAGCCAGCTGAACTATAAGTACTGTCAAAGAGAAAAGTCTTAAGTCTACTCTTAAATGAGGTGACTGTGTCTGCCCCCCGGACTGAAAGTGGAAGCTGGTTCCACAGAAAAGGTGCTCTGCCCCCATCCTACTTTTTAAGACTCTAGCCATAACCAGCTCACCTTAACAGCTAATCCTAACCCTAACCAGCTCACCATAACCAGCTCACCATAACCAGATAACCCTAACCATAACCAGCTAACCCTAACCAGATAACCCTAATCCTAACCAGCTAATCCTAACCATAACCAGATAACCCTAACCATAACCAGCTAACCCTAACCAGCTAATCCTAATCCTAACCAGCTAATCCTAACCATAACCAGCTAACCGTAACCATAACCAGCTAACCATAACCAGCTCACCATAACCAGCTAATCCTAACCATAACCAGCTAACCGTAACCATAACCAGCTCACCATAACCAGCTCACCCTGACCCGATGGAGATGTGTGTGTTTCCTGTAGGTCTGTATGTGTGTGTGGTGCAGGAACCAATGCAGGATAGAACTGTGATGAGAAATGTCACAGTAACAGTACTGGGTGAGTGCACACACACACACACACACACACACACACACACACACACACACACACAGGTGACAGGTGTCTCTCTCTGCAGATCGAGGTTACGTCTACCTGTGGCCTTCAGGTGAGAGCAACGTGTCGTCTCTCCTCCACCACACGGTGGAGTTCAGCGTGGAGGTCGACGCACACCCCCCCCCCACCGTCCTCTGGACCAAAGACAACAACACCGTCGCCTCAGAAACCACATCCGTCACCACCACAGACCTGACGGGATGCAGGTAGATCAATAGTGAAAAGCAACATTATACCTTAGTCAAGACCTTATTGGATGATTGATTGGTTGGTTGGATGATTGGTTGATTAATCAGTTGATTGATTGATTGATTGGTTGATGGCCAGGTATGAGAGCACACTGACACTGGTTCGGGTTCAGATGGATCAGACAGGAAGCTACAGAGCAACTGTTTCCAATGAGGATGCCGTTGAGGAAGTCTTCTTCCAACTGGAGGTCAAAGGTCAGACGGAGAGTGAGAGACAGGGTGATTGACAGACAGTATTTGTGTTTGTGTATTTTTATGTGTGTGTGTTTGTGTGTGTGTGTGTGTGTAGCGCCCCCCAGGATCACGTCTCTCTTGGAGGATGGCAGTAAGGCAATTCTGTGTGTCAGCGAGGGAGCCCCGCCCCCAACTGTCGCCTGGTACACCTGTCACAGCTCACACAGGTAAACAAACACACACTGTTTTAATTTGTATTATTAGGGCCCCGTTCCTCGTATGTGGTTCACTAAGTCGATCAAATGTCCTATTATCCAGCTTAAATCAACCCGATGATTGACATCAGGCTAACTCGGTTCCTCAAAGGCTGATCCGCGCTCAAACGATCTGGTTAACTCGAACCAGACGTCAGGAATCAGGATAACTGCCCGTGACATCCTACTTCAAAAGGGGGAAGCGTCGATCACCGAAACCATGATTATTTAACGGTATAACGGCAAATAAACTCAAAGGAAGAGCCTCTTGTTTCTGACGAGCAGGAGATGATCATGAACGCATATTAATTCAAGACCATAATCATCAAAATCTAACAGCCCCACCGCTGAGGGCTAGACAAGAAGCAGGGCAAAATATCAGAAGAGTTAGATGTCTAAGTGTTCGGAAAAGCCATTTTGTGGTAAGAAATTGCGAATGGTTTGCATCTCATACTAAATCCTGATTTCCTCATTCATAAGGTCTATTTTAATTATTTCAAAAGGTATAATATACAGAAAACCCTTGTGAACATAGATGATAAGTTCATATATGTGTTAGTGGTATATTGGTTTATGATAATACACAGAAAAGTAAAAAAGAAAAATATATATTTTTCGAAGAAAATTAAGTTAATTTTCATTATAGTAACTATATTAAGTAATACCTTTTTAAATATATATATATATATCTCTATATATATATATATATATATATATAGAGAGAGAGAGAGAGAGAGAGAGAGAGAGAGAGAGAGAGATGGTAGGACTATCTGTGCGAAGTTTGGCTTTGATTGAGTGAAGTTAAGTATTTCTAATAATTATTTAGTTCAGACATTTCAAGAAATCACACGAGTATCTAATTTATTCAAATGAATAGATACTTATGAGGATATATGTACTGTATGCGCTTATGTAACATATACTATATGTGTACATTATATAGAACTAGGAGTTTGAATATGTGTGTGAGAATCTGTAGGCGGATCAGTATGTGTATATATGTATGTATGTATGCATTATTCATAATCAGAAATTCAATCAATCGAAGCAGTGAAAATAAATTGCGGGGGATCAAGGAGGTTGGACAAAATAGACAAGAGTTTTTTGGGGTTAGAGAAAGAAGATTCAATTCTGGATTAGTAGAACAGGCTTTTGGCTGCAGAGATAGAGGCAGAGAAGGAGGCGAGAAGAGAGTGATAGGCGTGCAGGTCGTCTGCGTGTTTGGATTTTCACCATTTCCTTTCCGATGCTCGCAAAGTGGCTCTCTGGGCACGGACCGGGTCTGACAACCACGGAGCTGGAGAGGAGTTAAGGACCTTTTATGTCGTAAGAGAAGAGAGAATCAAGAGAGGAGGACAGAGTAGAGAGGAGAGTGTCTGTGGCAGAGTTAGGATGCATGAGTGAGAACGAGTTAGTTGAAGGAAGGGCTGACAGAACAGATGAGGCCAGAGAGGAGGGAGAGAGGTTGAGAGAGGTAGAGAAGGAGAGAGAGAGGAGGGAGAGAGGGAGCGAATGTTGCGACGGACAGGTGCAGAGTCTGTTGCTGTGGGAGGGTTGTCAGTTCCCAAGAGTGGGAGAGAGTAGGAGATAAAGCAGTGGTCGGAGACATGAAGTGGAGTTACAGTGAGGTTAGATGTTGAGCAGTTTCTGGTGAAAATATAGTCAAGATGATTTCCAGCTTTGTGAGTCGGAGGTGAAGGACTGAGTGAGAGAGCAAAGGAAGACAGTAAGAGCACCAGGTCACATGACTTCTCGGTCTGGATGTTGAAGTCACCCAGAAGAATGAGAGGGGGGCCGTTTTCTGGGAAATTTGATAGGAGGACGTCTAATTCTTCCAAGAAATCTCCCAGGGAACCAGGTGGACGGTAGAGAACAACAATGTTCAGTTGAACCGGATGGGTAACCGTCACAGCATGAAGCTCAAAAGTCAGTGGTGTAGGCAATGGAAGTGGATAGAGAGAAAAACTCCATTTGGGGGAGATGAGTAGACCAGTGCCACCACCCCGACCAGTGGGCCTAGGTGTGTGGCTGAAGGAGAAGGCAGAGGAGAGAGCAGCAGGGGTAGATGTGTTGTCTGGTGTGATCCAGGTCTCAGTGAGAGCCAGGAAGTCCAGAGATTGCTTGATAGCAAAGCCAGAGATGAAGTCTGCCTTGCGGTTAGCTGACTGGCAGTTCCAGAGGCCTCTTGTGACGAGGTGTTGGGTTTGTGTGGAGCGGGTGGGATAAATAAATGAGGAGGGATTTCGATGCAAGTAAGAACGAGTCCAAGGTCTAAAGTATCTACGAGTTGATATGTAGACGGGTATGGAAGGGAAACACATTTTCACGGGGTGTTAATACTCAGCCGCCCCCGAAGACTCCGACGAAAGACTCCTTTGTCTTTATCCTCCGAGTCGTCATACGATGAGTCTTCACTGACGCTACAGTTGACGCTTCAAACCCACACCTGCTTCTATACCAGTGTTAGCGATAATTATCTACAGCTGTGTTAACTACGCCCCAGGTCGTTAGTGTGACAGCCACCAATCGAAAGTACTCTGGCTCAGGACAATAGCAGGTTTTCCCTTTAATCAGTGAGGTGACAGTTTCCCAAGAATAGGTAGTTCTTGCCAAAACTGATTAAGGACAGGATCTGTTTACCTCAAGGTAGAAAGTAAAATAGAGCCTACTCCCTAGTGGAGTTGGATTACAGAAGTAGACTTTAACCCTAGCTGGTTCAGTTGCGTTTAAGTCACTTGACTGAAAGCAAAGTCCCGTTTCAAATGGTTCGGATAGAAAAGACAGTACAGACTAACAGTCTAGTAGAAATAGTCTAGTAGAGATAATACTGCAAATAGTAGAAATAATACAGCAAGTACAATAGAAATATTGCAGAGAAACCTCTTTAAAGAATGTTCTCAGCCAAGATCCAAGTAGTCCAGCAGTCTTGAGGAGAGTTTACGTTCACGTTGATGAGTTTACATTCACAGTGATGAGTTTACATTCACGTTGATGAGTTTACGTTCACGTTGATGAGTTTACGTTCACGTTGATGAGTTTACGTTCACGTTGATGAGTTTACGTTCACGTTGATGAGTTTACGTTCATGTTGATGAGTTTACGTTCACGGCGATGAGTTTACGTTCACGGCGATGAGTTTACGTTCACGTTGATGAGTTTACGTTCATGTTGATGAGTTTACGTTCACGGCGATGAGTTTACGTTCACGTTGATGAGTTTACGTTCACGTTGATGAGTTTACGTTCATGTTGATGAGTTTACGTTCACGGCGATGAGTTTACGTTCACAACGATGAGTTTATGTTCACAACGATGAGTTTACGTTCACGATGATGAGTTTACGTTCACAATGACTTTAAGCACTGAATTCATAAAATGTTCATTAGTGAAGATTACTGTGCCACAGAACTGGTTTTCTGCAACCAATGGCTTCTTTCTGTTGAGGGAACCAGTTACCTTACATTATATTTAATTTAGCTGACGCTATTATCCAAAGCGACTTATATTCTATACACCGTAGACACAGCAATGGTGAGCAATTCGGGTTAAATGTCTTGCTCAAGGACACATCGACACCACCACCGATCCTCTGATTGAAAGACGGACCTGCTGACCACTGAGCCACAGTCGCCGCAGTTAGAATGCTTCATTCCTGCAGCATTCTGCGCTCTGATAGGTAGCTCATCCTTTAGGCTGCTTCCTGTTCAAGGTGAGCAGTGTGGCGGCTCCCCAGTCTCACCTGGACCGGGTCCCGTCACCAGCACACTTCTCAGAGCTGGGTGTGTTTGTTCCCTACAGGTGCAGTAATCTGACGGGCGGCTGGAGGAGCCTATCAGGGGCCTCGGAGGGCGTGGCTCTGCAGGAGAACATCACAAAGGTGGAGGAGAGAGGCGTCACCCAGGTAACCAGCGATGTCATCAGTATGATGTCCTCTGAGGGGTAAGAGTGTTCATGTGAAGATATGATTGACAGCTGTGTCGTGTCTCACCTGTGCAGGTACGCAGTGTGTTGACTCTGCAGAGTCACACCTCCGTGTCAGCTGTTCGCTGTGAAGCCAAAAACTCAGCCGGACGGCGAGCCAGAGACCTGCGAGTACAGGCCAACTGTATGTACTAATACTGCAGTACTACTGTAATATACTAATACTGACCTTTATTGGGCCGTTATGTGTAGAGAGGTGTGTCTCTGTATCTTAATCTGTGTTTGTAATGTTGTTAATATTAAAAGTTATCTTTAAATAATATTTGACATAGATAAGCGAGTCAGTCCACAACAACACGCTAGAAAATCCAAGCTTTCTAATGCACCTGAAAGCACCTTGCATCAAAACATACCGCGGCTGCTAATCAAGCAGTCAGAGTTCATATGTTACCACCTCGCTCATAAATCAGTATTATTATTATTATTACTAGCACGACTGTTACTTCTGAACTCATAGGACGTGTCTTCAACCACCAGGGGGCGACATAGTGTTTAGAGGGTTCAAACAATATGCAACTCAGCCTGTACAGATTGGAACTCTTCGGTTCTACATGAACATTGATCAATTTTCATAGCTTTTTGTTTTAATAATTTACATTAATTGTAACATGGCTGTAGTTGGACAGGATAAACGGCCGACACATGAAGACCTTGAGATGTGTGATGTAGAAGACATGTAATTGCATCATCATCTATAGATGCTGGTTATATTACTGATATTGCTGTTGAAAGTTTAGATTATTTACGAGGCAGCATGCAAATCATATTTCTGTCTTTATTGTATTTATATTCACTCTGGAATGATAACAGAAATATATTTTCTGAGGCTAAAGGTCAAAACGTTAAATCCTCTGGCCATCAGTAGTTCAATTCAGTTTAGCCCAGAACCACAAACACAGACTATATAGACATCCCTGTCCCGGGACCTCATGTTGGATCAGGAAGAACTCCCTGAACACAGAGAAAACCCTTTCAGGGGGAAAAAGGACAAAACCTTCAGGAGAGTCTCGCTCCCTTTCCCTCTCTTTCTCAACCTATCTCTTTCTATGTCTTCCTGTCTCTCTTTCTCTCTGCTTCTCTTTCTGTCTCTTTCTCTACCTGTCTCTCTCTCTCAACCTGTCTGTAGCTCTCCTGTCTCAGGTTGCAGTCTTGGCAGCAGTTCTGGTTCTGGTCATCATTGCCGTCGTCTTCCTCATCATCCTCATCCTCCTCTGGAAGAAAGTCAGTATTGTGTATAGTACAATTTTACTGCAGTTTTAGTGGTACAGTAGTAGATCACTGGGATTTATTTGTATTTCTGTTTGTCAGAAACCTCGTTATGAAGTCCGTTGGAAGGTGATTGAGTCGGTGAGTCCTGATGGACAGCAGTACACCTTCCTGGATCCCGCCCACTTGCCCTACCAGTCCAGCTGGGAAGTACCACGAGACAATGTAGTACTAGGTAATACTGTCAGAGACAATGTAGTACTAGGTAATACTCACAAGAGACAATGTAGTACTAGGTAATACTGTCAGAGACAATGTAAGGCAAGGCAAGGAAAATTTATTTGTATAGCACATTTTAACAACAAGGCGATTCAAAGTGCTTCACATAAAACCATTAAAAGCATCAAAACACAATGCAAAATAAAACAAGATTTAAAAACAATTAGGAACATTCATTAAAACATTAAAAAACAGTTAAAAAGCAAAAAATAAATAAATACAGAATTGAATAAAAGTTGCAGTGCAGCTTAAGATATAAAATGCAGTAGTAAGATGCAGAATCTGGTTTAATTAAAGGCAACAGCAAACAGAAAGGTCTTCAGTCTGGATTTAAAGAGACTGAGGGTCTCTGCAGACCTGCAGCTTTCAGGGACCTTGTTCCAGATGTGTAGAGCAGAAAAGCTGAACGCTGCCTCTCCGTGTTTAGTTCTGACTCTTGGAACAGGAAGTAGACCTGTCCCAGACGACCTGAGGGGTCGGGATGGTTCGTAAGGTAGCAGCAGATCACTAATGTATTTAGGCCCTAAACCATTCAGTGCTTTATAAACCAGTAGTAGGATTTTGAAGTCAATTCTTTGTTGGACAGGAAGCCAGTGCAAAGACCTCAAAACTGGAGTGATGTGATCCACTTTCCTGGTCTTAGTGAGGACTCGAGCTGCAGCGTTCTGTATCAGCTGCAGCTTTCTGATTGACTTTTAACTGAGACCTGTGAACACACCATTACACTAGTCAAGTCTACTGAAGATAAATGCATGGACAAGTTTCTCCAAATCCTGTTGAGACATAAGTCCTCTAACCCTTGATATAGGTGATAGTAGGCTGATTTTGTAATTGTCTTGATATAGCTGTTCAGGTTGAGGTCTGAATCCATAACTACACCTAGATTTCTGGCTTGGTTTGAGGTTTTTAACGTCAGTGATTGTAGCTCAGCGCTGACTTTCAATCGTTCGTCCTTAGGACCAAAAACAATTACTTCTGTTTTATCTTTATTTAATTGAAGGAAATTCTGGCACATCCAGTTGTTGATTTCTTCAATACATTTAGCCAGCCCTTGTATGGGATTATAGTCCCCTGGTGATATAGTTATGTAGTTTTGTGTGTCGTCTGCATAGTTATGATAACACACTTTGTTGTTGTTCATAATCTGAGCCAGTGGAAGCATGTAGATGTTGAACAGAAGAGTCCCCAGTATTGAACCTTTGGGAACACCACATGCCATACCAGTCAGCTCTGATGTGTAATTAGTTACCGACACAAAGTAAGAGTCAAACCAGTTAAGTGCTGCGCCAGAGAGTCCTACCCAGACTTTCAGTCTGTCTAGTAGTATGTTGTGATCGACTGTGTTGAATGCAGCACTGAGATCCAGTAATACTGAGACTGAAGTTCTGCCACTGTCTGTAGTACTAGGTAATAACTCCAGAGACAATGTAGTACTAGGTAATACTCACAAGAGACAATGTAGTACTAGGTAATACTCGAAAGAGACACTATATAATATAGTATTAATATATACTAAACTACCGTAAAATTCGGATTACAAAGCACACCTATTTATAAGCCGCATCTACTGAATACAATAAAAGTTGTATTTAATCATAAACAAGCCGCGGCAGTGTGTAAGCCGCTTAGCGGTACCTGACAAACATTCGAAACAACCACCAGAAATGATTGGAACAACAAAGCAATACGAGAATAACCCTTAACATCAGAGATACTCTGTATGCTGCACAATCACATTACATCATTGTTACTGCTCCCATTCAGTACCATCCCTGCTCCCATTCAGTACCCATCCCTGTTCCCATTCAGTACCCATCCCTGCTCCCATTCAGTACCCATCCCTGTTCCCATTCAGTACCCATCCCTGTTCCCATTCAGTACCCATCCCTGTTCCCATTCAGTACCCAGTATCCCTGTTCCCATTCAGTACCCATCCCTGTTCCCATTCAGTACCCATCCCTGTTCCCATTCAGTACCCAGTGTCCTGCTCCCATTCAGTACCCAGTGCCCTGCTCCCATTCAGTACCCATCCCTGTTCCCATTCAGTACCCAGTATCCCTGTTCCCATTCAGTACCCATCCCTGTTCCCATTCAGTGCCCATTCTTGCTCCCATTCAGTACCCATCCCTGTTCCCATTAAGTACCCATCCCTGTTCCCATTAAGTACCCATCCCTGCTCCCATTCAGTACCCATCCCTGTTCCCATTTAGTACCCAGTATCCCTGTTCCCATTCAGTACCCATCCCTGTTTCCATTCAGTACCCAATGCCCTGCTCCCATTCAGTACCCAGTGCCCTGCTCCCATTCAGTACCCAGTACCCCTGCTCCCATTCAGTACCCATCCCTGTTCCCATTCAGTACCCAGTATCCCTGTTCCCATTCAGTACCCAGTATCCCTGTTCTCATTCAGTACTCAGGTGCCCTGCTCCCATTCAGTACCCAGTGCCCTGATCCCATTCAGTACCCTTACCCATGTTCCCATTCAGTACCCCTGCTCCCATTCAGTACCCATCCCTGTTCCCATTCAAGTGGATCACAGACTTCCTGTCTGACAGGAAGCAGCACGTGAGGCTGGGGAAACACGTCTCAGCCTCTCGGTCCATCAGCACCGGTTCCCCCCAAGGCTGCGTTCTTTCCCCTCTGCTCTTCTCCCTGTACACCAACAGCTGCACCTCCAGTCACCAGTCCGTCAAGCTCCTGAAGTTTGCGGATGACACCACCCTCATTGGACTCATCCCTGGTGGGGACGAGTCCGCCTACAGGCGGGAGACTGACCACCTGGTGACCTGGTGCAGCCAAAACAACCTGGAGCTCAACGCTCTGAAGACAGTGGAGATGGTTGTGGACTTCAGAAAGATCTCAGCCCCACCAGCCCCTCTCACCCTGTGTGACTCCCCCGTCAAAGCTGTGGAGTCCTTCCGCTTCCTGGGCTCCAGCATTACCCAGGACCTCAAGTGGGAACTAAACACCAGCTCCATCGCCAAGAAGGCGCAGCAGAGGATGTTCTTCCTGAGGCAGCTGAGGAAACTCAACTTGCCAAAGACAATGATGGTGCACTTCTACACTGCCATCATCGAGTCCATCCTCTGCTCCTCCATCACAGTCTGGTACGCTGCAGCCACTGCCAAGGACAAGGCCAGGCTGCAGCGCATCATTCGCTCTGCCGAGAGGGTGATTGGCTGCAATCTGCCGTCCCTCCAGGACTTGTTTGCTTCAAGGACCCTGAAGCGGGCGATGAAGATTGTAGCTGATCCCTCTCACCCTGGACACAAACTGTTCGTGTCCCTCCCCTCTGGCAGGAGGATGCGGTCCATCAGGACCAAGACCTCACGCCACAAAAACAGTTTCTTCCCGTCTGCCGTCGGGCTCATCAACAGAGCCCGGGTCCCCCACTGACTCTAATGACTCTGTCACCCCCAGACAATTCCCACCGGACAATCCCCTGCACATAGCCTTATACTTATACTTATACTTGACTTGAATACACTTGACACCTGGGCATTGCACTTGCCATTTTCACACAACACTTACACTCATGCACATTCCATGCACTTTATCTTACTTTGGTATTTTGTTATGCTGCTGTCTCAATGTAAATACTCATTCATCCATTCATCCTCATTTATTGCACTGCGTTAACTGTTAAATGTGTATTGTTAAATGTTAAATGTATGCACCTTCCCGCCAGGACAAATTCCTTGTATGTGTAAGCATACATGGCAATAAATGGTTCTGATTCTGATTCTGATTCTGATTCAGTACCCAGTATCCCTGTTCCCATTCAGTACCCAGTACCCCTGCTCCCATTCAGTACCCATCCCTGTTCCCATTTAGTACCCAGTATCCCTGTTTCCATTCAGTACCCATCCCTGTTTCCATTCAGTACCCAATGCCCTGCTCCCATTCAGTACCCAGTGCCCTGATCCCATTCAGTACCCAGTACCCCTGCTCCCATTCAGTACCCATCCCTGTTCCCATTCAGTACCCAGTATCCCTGTTCCCATTCAGTACCCAGTATCCCTGTTCTCATTCAGTACTCAGTGCCCTGCTCCCATTCAGTACCCAGTGCCCTGCTCCCATTCAGTACCCAGTGCCCTGCTCCCATTCAGTACCCTTACCCATGTTCCCATTCAGTACCCCTGCTCCCATTCAGTACCCAGTATCCCTGTTCCCATTCAGTACCCAGTGCCCTGCTCCTGTTCAGTACCCAGTACCTCTGCTCCCATTCAGTACCCAGTACCCCTGCTCCCATTCAGTACCCAGTGCCCCTGCTCCCATTCAGTACCCAGTGCCCTGCTCCCATTCAGTACCCAGTACCTCTGTTCCCATTCAGCACCCAGTGCCCCTGCTCCCATTCAGTACCCAGTACCTCTGCTCCCATTCAGTACCCAGTGCCCTGCTCCCATTCAGTACCCAGTACCTCTGCTCCCATTCAGTACCCAGTACCTCTGCTCCCATTCAGTACCCAGTGCCTCTTTGACCGGACCATTAACACTGATGTCAAGGGGCTGAAGACATTCTGTAATGCGCCACTGCTGCTAAATTTAGAATCAGAAAAACGCACAAATTAGCAGCACGGATATATGAGCCGCTCGGGTCAACGTTAAGGAAAAAAGTATTAGCGGCTTCTAATCCAAATGTTACAGTACACAAATACTACACTATATACTGTCTCTCTGTCTGTCTGTCGGTCTCCAGGGCAGGTGTTGGGTTCAGGTGCGTTTGGTCGTGTTGTCATGGCGACCGTCTCTGGTCTGCTTCCCTCTCATTCTACAACTCAAGCTGCCGTGAAGATGGTCAAATGTACGTACCTGTGTGTCTGTCTGCCTCCCTGTCTGTCTTCCTACCTGTTGTGAGAGTGAACTAATCACATATATTGTGTGTACGTGTGTGTGTGTGTGTGTGTGTGTGTAGCCAGCAGCGGGGCGGTTCAGTCTCTGATGTCGGAGCTGAAGGTTCTGGTTCATCTCGGTCCACACCTGAATGTTGTTAACCTGCTGGGAGCGTGCACGAGAGGAGGTCTGAATCCTGACTTGATCCTGACTTGATCCTGATTTAATCCTGACTTGATCCTGATTTAATCCTGACTTGATCCTGATTTAATTCAAACTTGATCATCTTGTCCGCCTGTCTGTCCAGGACCTGTCTATCTGATCACTGAGTTCTGTTGCCATGGAGACCTGGTGAACTACCTGCAGAGGAACAAACACACCTTCAGACAGAGAGCCACACACACCAAGAGGTCTGTCTCTCTACCTGTCTGTGTATTGATGGTGTCTCTCTCTACCTGTCTGTGTATTTATTGATGGTGTCTCTCTCTCTACCTGTCTGTGTCCCTGCAGTGACGGTGATGGCGGTTACATGGACATGAATAAAGAACACAGCGTTCAGTACGTTGCCATGCAGGCGCTTAGCTACAGCAACATCGAACCTGCGGTGTATGAGACGGCGTACACACCAGCAGGTAGTACACATTAGTACATTGTTTACAAATACTGCATCTCAGTCATACTTGAATTGATCTTCATTTTGGTCATTGATCATCTTGACCAACTAGAAGTAACCTGTCGTTCTCTCTCAGACCCGCAGGAGGCGCCATCTGTCCTCTTCAGTGACTCCCCTCTCCTGAGTCTCACGGATCTGCTCAGCTTCTCCTACCAGGTCTCCCAGGCCATGGACTTCCTGTCCTCAAGGAGGGTATGATACTTGATCAATGCCTCACTGATCAATATGATACTCACCAATATGTTATCAATATGTTACTCATCAATATGTTACTTATCAATATGATACTCATCAATATGTTACTCATCAATATGTCATCAATATGTTACTTATCAATATGATACTCATCAATTACCTGTTAACGTGTTTTCTTACCTATTAACGTTAACGTGTTTTCTTACCTGTTAATGTGTTTTCTTAACTGTTAACGTGTTTTCTTACCTGTTAACGTGTTTACTTACTTGTTAACGTGTTTTCTTACCTGTTAACGTTAACGTGTTTTCTTACCTGTTAACGTGTTTTCTTACTTGTTATCGTGTTTACTTACTTGTTAACGTGTTTTCTTACCTGTTAACGTGTTTACTTACTTGTTAACGTGTTTTCTTACCTGTTAACGTTAACGTGTTTTCTTACCTGTTAACGTGTTTTCTTACTTGTTATCGTGTTTTCTTACCTGTTAACGTTAACGTGTTTTCTTACCTGTTAACGTGTTTTCTTACCTGTTAACGTTAACGTGTTTTCTTACCTGTTAATGTGTTTTCTTAACTGTTAACGTGTTTTCTTACTTGTTATCGTGTTTTCTTACCTGTTAACGTGTTTTCTTACCTGTTAACGTGTTTTCTTACCTGTTAACGTGTTTTCTTACCTGTTAATGTGTTTTCTTAACTGTTAACTTGTTTTCTTACCTGTTAATGTGTTTTCTTTCACTGTTAACGTGTTTTCTTACTTGTTAACGTGTTTTCTTAACTGTTAATGTGTTTTCTTACCTGTTAATGTGAACGTGTTTTCTTACCTGTTAACGTGTTTTCTTACTTGTTATCGTGTTTTCTTACCTGTTAACGTTAACGTGTTTTCTTACCTATTAACGTTAACGTGTTTTCTTACCTGTTAATGTGTTTTCTTACCTGTTAACGTGTTTTCTTACCTGTTAACGTGTTTACTTACTTGTTAACGTGTTTTCTTACCTGTTAACGTTAACGTGTTTTCTTACCTGTTAACGTGTTTTCTTACTTGTTATCGTGTTTACTTACTTGTTAACGTGTTTACTTACTTGTTAACGTGTTTTCTTACCTGTTAAAGTTAACATGTTTTCTTACCTGTTAACGTGTTTTCTTACTTGTTATCGTGTTTTCTTACCTGTTAACGTTAACGTGTTTTCTTACCTGTTAACGTGTTTTCTTACCTGTTAACGTTAACGTGTTTTCTTACCTGTTAATGTGTTTTCTTAACTGTTAACGTGTTTTCTTACTTGTTATCGTGTTTTCTTACCTGTTAACGTGTTTTCTTACCTGTTAACGTGTTTTCTTACCTGTTAATGTGTTTTCTTAACTGTTAACTTGTTTTCTTACCTGTTAACGTGTTTTCTTACTTGTTAACGTGTTTTCTTACTTGTTATCGTGTTTTCTTACCTGTTAATGTGAACGTGTTTTCTTACCTGTTAACGTGTTTTCTTACTTGTTATCGTGTTTTCTTACCTGTTAACGTTAACGTGTTTTCTTACCTGTTAACGTGTTTTCTTACCTGTTAATGTGTTTTCTTAACTGTTAACTTGTTTTCTTACCTGTTAATGTGTTTTCTTAACTGTTAACGTGTTTTCTTACCTGTTAACGTGTTTTCTTACTTGTTAACGTGTTTTCTTACTTGTTAACGTGTTTTCTTACCTGTTAACGTGTTTTCTTACCTGTTAACGTGTTTTCTTACCTGTTAATGTGTTTTCTTAACTGTTAACGTGTTTACTTACTTGTTATCGTGTTTTCTTACCTGTTAACGTTAACGTGTTTTCTTACCTGTTAATGTGTTATCGTGTTTTCTTACCTGTTAACGTGTTTTCTTAACTGTTAATGTCTTTTCTTACATGTTAATGTGTTTTTTTAACTGTTGACGTGTTTTCTTACCTGTTAATGTGTTTTCTTACCTGTTAATGTGTTTTCTTACCTGTTAATGTGTTTTTGTTGCCTCACGTGGTGTTCCTTCCCCAGTGCGTCCATAGAGACCTGGCCGCCAGGAACGTGCTGGTCAGTGAGGGCAAGCTGGTTAAGATCTGTGACTTTGGTCTGGCCAGAGATCTGGTGAAGGACCAGGACTACACCGCCAGAGGAAACGTCAGTCACGCGATCAATAAACGTCATTGACTCAATGTTGATAGTTTAAATGGTTTTAATGAAACACTGAACCTCATGTGTTAATTTCAGAGCTTTCTGCCTGTGAAGTGGATGTCTCCAGAGAGCCTGTTCCACAACGTGTACAGCTCTCAGAGCGATGTCTGGGCCTATGGAGTCCTACTGTGGGAGATATTCTCTCTTGGTAAACCAATCTAACCAGTGTACATCATCACACACCAGTCTAACCAGTGTACATCATCACACACCAGTTTAAACCAGTATATTCAATTACATTTAGCTGACCATTTTATCCAAAGTGACTTATTTACTGTTTATTTATATTACTTGATTTTTTATCTTTACGTACTGAGCAATGCTGCTGTAATCCTGTAATTTCCCCACTGCGGGACTAATAAAGGATTATCTTATCTTATCTTATCTTAAGTAAGTGCATTCAACCATAATCTTTCAATTCAATATAGTTTATTTTGTATATATATTTTTATATAGCCCAAAATCACAAATTTACAATCTGTACACATATGACATCCCTGTCCCAGGAAAAAAAGGAAGAAACCTTCAGTTGAGCAACAGAGGAGGATCCCTCTCCCCGGATGGACAGAAGCAATAGATGTCATGTGACCAGAATGAACAACGTAACAGAGTTACAGCACATTCAATGAATATGACAGAGAACAAACTCAGAACAACAAGAATCATGAAAGTACAATTTATTTAAGAAAGCCACTAAAGTGTTACTTTCTTTATTCAAGTTATATTCGGAAAAGATGTGTTTTTTATTCAAAGGAAGATGTAGATACTTCCTGCGGTTCTGATGTCAATGGGGAGCTCATTCACCCATTGAGGAGCCAGGACAGCAAACAGTTAAGACTTTGTTGAGTGTTTAGCTCACAGTGACGGAGCTACGAGCCGATTGGCAGAAGCTGAGCGGAGTGAACGGACTGGGCGGTTAGGTTGGACCATGTCCTGGATGTACACTGGACCCGATCTGTTTGCAGTACAGTACGCAAGTACCGATGTTTTGAAGAGGATGCTGCAGCCATGGTAACTAGTGAAGGCCGTAGTGAAGTAGTGTGGGGGAGTTTAGGTCAAAGACCAGTCAAGCTGCTGTATTCTGAATGAGCTGCAGAGGTCGGATGGCACTAGCATGTAGACCTGCCAGGACGGAGTTACAGTAGTCTAGGCATGAGATGACCAGAGCCCTAGACCAGAACCTGGACCAGAACCTGTGCCGCCTTCTGTGTGAAAAGGGAACGTATTCTCCTGATATTGTGGAGCATGGACCTACAGGATGTTGAGCAGCATGGACCTATAGGATGTTGAGCAGCATGGACCTACAGGATGTTGAGCAGCAGTCTAAACCAGTACTCTGTGTTCCAGGTGTTAGTCCGTACCCTGACCTCCCTCTGAACCAAGGCTTCTACTCTTCCCTGCAGAGAGGCTACAGGATGAGTCGCCCTGAGCTGGCTCCTCTCAACATGTAGGACCTGTTCCTTCTGAATCAACATGAGTCACCATGTGTCGCCATGAGTCACCATGTGTCGCCATGTGTCGCCATGAGTCGCCATGTGTCGCCATTTGTCGGCATGTGTCGCCATGTGTTGCCATGTGTCACTATGAGTCACCATGTGTCACCATAAGTCAGCATGAGTCGCCATGAGTCGCCATGAGTCGCCATGTGTCGCCATGTGTCACCATGTGTCACCATGAGTCACCATGTGTCACCATGTGTCACCATGTGTCACCATGTGTCACCATGAGTCACCATGAGTCAGCATGAGTCGCCATGTGTCGCCATGAGTCGCAATGTGTCGCCATTTGTCGCCATGTGTCGCCATGTGTCGCCATGTGTCACCATGAGTCACCATGTGTCACCATGAGTCAGCATGAGTCGCCATGAGTCGCCATGAGTCGCCATGAGTCGCCATGAGTCGCCATGAGTCGCCATGTGTCACCATGTGTCACCATGTGTCACCATGAGTCACCATGTGTCACCATGTTTCACCATGTGTCACCATGAGTCGCCATGTGTCACCATGAGTCGCCATGTGTCGCCATGTTTCGCCATGTGTCGCCATGAGTCGCCATGTGTCGCCATGTGTCACCATGTGTCACCATGAGTCACCATGTGTCACCATGTTTCACCATGTGTCACCATGAGTCACCATGAGTCACCATGTGTCATCATGTGTCAATGGGTCCCTGTGTTCTGTCTTCAGGTATGATCTGATGAAACGGTGTTGGGATGAGAAACCAGAGTCCAGACCTTCTTTTTCCTCACTGGTCGTCTCTGTGGGCGACATGTTGACTGACGACTACAAGAAGGTATCAAACTACTTTATCATCCTTTAATGTATTATATTTAATACAGTTTATAATATTACACAGAAAAAACTATTCAAACATTTTCTTCATAACATTTGTTACAACATAAAAACTCTTCATTAATTTCTTGCCAGCGTTACTTCCAGCTGACGGAGGACTTCCTGGACGGGGACAGTCCAGCTGTCGTTGGGTCCAGACCGAGTCGTCCTTCAGCTGCTGGACCGACGGACAGGAGTGGTCAGAAACGCAAGGATAATATTATGAATTTGTTTCTGATCGGTAACCATAAACTCACCACCACCACGATGTCGTTGACAGGAAGCCCCGCCCCTCAAGTGAAAATGCAACTGTTTGAGGCGGAACCAGAGGAGACCGGGGCCTCTCACGGCGCTGCGCTGGACGCAGTCAGGTAAGAACAATAAACATATTTATATTTTCATATTGAGAACTTTGCATCAATTATTGTTTAATTGTTGTTCAAATGTGCATTTCATTATGACAGCCCTCAGCTGTCAGAATCACAGGAA
Organism: Cottus gobio; assembly: GCA_023566465.1. Classification (NCBI taxonomy): domain Eukaryota; kingdom Metazoa; phylum Chordata; class Actinopteri; order Perciformes; family Cottidae; genus Cottus; species Cottus gobio. Next base: position 132,627 of record CM042229.1, on the reverse strand, counting down.
GTGACATCATCAGAGGACAGACAGGAAGTCAAGGAACCTCCCATTTATCCACGCTGCAGTGAGGAAGAGGAGAGCTGCCTGTGAACGGGTCCACTGCCTTCTAGACGGGTTGGAGGGCTGAATGAACTCAATTAAATCCTCCTGTCAGGCAGAGCTTTTGGTTGTATTAACCACCTTTAACTTTGACCTGGCAGGAATTTGGGGTTATTGTCCCACAGTGAGAACTGTAAGGCTGGCAAACGAAAAGGGCTTGGAAAATGTTAAGCAATTTTTTAATCGCCTCCACAAACAGGAATAATAAAAAGTAAACTGCAGCAGGTTCTGAATCAGATTTATAACTTTATAATATTCAGCTGCCTTTTCTTCATGACTTTGTATTGTTTAGAAGTGTCTGTGTATATCTGTGTTATAACCTTTTTATGTTTATTCAAACTGCTTTTAGACAAAGAGATCTGATTCATGTTGAAATTTATTAATTAAATATCAAAATTGAACACATGCGTTTGTCCGTTTGTATTATATCATATAAATCAAACTTAGGTCAAAGGTTTTATAATTATTTTCAATAAAGTTGCAGTTAATAATTGAATAAAAGGTCATTTATAATATATATATATATATATATATATATATATATATATATATATATATATATATATATATATATATATATACTAATGAAAAGCTGCTGGTGCAGGTTTTCTACTTCCTGTTGGAATGTGGAACAAAGAAGTTCATGAAAGTGCTGAATGTTGAAAAATGATTCCTCAAAGAACCATTTCTTCTTTTTCCCTTTTTTAAAGACGTTGAATGTTGTTTCAAGACGAACTTCTACAGTAACAAAGTACACTAAAGTAGTACTGAAGTACTACACCTCAGAGGTACATATAGTACTTTATACTATACTACATCTCACATCACCTCCTAACTCCTAACACGTTCAATGTATATGACATAATGGTTCATATAATGAGAGAAGTAACATGAAGAAGAGGTTACAACACATTAAATATATATGACAATTATAATAAAAGCAGTAATGTATCAGCAACACTAATAGCAATGCAACTAATATTTATCATGATTTGATGTTGAGGATTCTCGGTGTGTGGGAGTGGGGCTTGATGGGAGGAGGGGGAGGGGCTTGCTGGTCGGACTGGGAGGAGCTTTCTGGGTGGCGTTATGAGACTGAGAGGAAGTCGGTCTCCTTCAATTTGACTTGAACCACCTGAAGAACCAGAGAGAGAGAGAGATGAAGCTCCAGTCTCTGCTGCTGTCGATCGCCCTCAGCTGCTGCTCTGCTGAAGGTTAGACAACTCTTTTTTCACTGCTTGTTACACACCTGTTCATGCGTTATTACCTCATGCTTTATTAGGTTAATTATCTCCAATAATGAAACAGCTTATATTTAACAATATGATTCATGGAGGGTTTAAATGTTCCAGTGTTATGTATCTTTAATAAATTAGTGTTGTTAAACAGTAACAAAGATACATGTTGATGTTAATAAATCACATTTCATAAACAACTAATAACATTGTAATGGTTATGAAATACTCAATAGTATCCATGCATTCATTCTTTATTGTGCAGAAAGATATAAAAAGATAATTATTCTGATCATTATTATCATATTTCTGTAGATTCTAGGGTGCTTGATTAGCTGTTGAAAAGTATTTTAATGTTTCTGGAAACGCAGAAAAATCCGAAAGTGGAGATCAAAACAAATCAATAATCTGATGTTTGCGTTATTATTAAAGAGTTTTGGACATGTTACATCTCTATATATAATAATAATATTATAATAATTATATTAGTTTGAAAGTTCATAATGAGATACATGGCTACTAAAACTACTGCTACTACTACTATACTACTCCTACTACAAATACTACTACTACTACTACTACTCTTACTACAACTACTAATACTACTACTACAACTACTATTACTATACTACTACTAATACAAATACTACTACTACTACTACTCTTACTACAACTACTAATTATACTACTACAACTACTAATATTAATACTACTACAACTAATAATACTACAACTACTACAGGGCCTACTGCCACTGCCGCTTACTATGACCATTTCTACTACTAGTACTGCTTATTGACGGCCTTTTACTACTCGTAGTACTTGTAGTACTTCTACTCATAAGAGAAGGCAGTGGATGTAAACATGTTCCTTCACCTCCTCAAAGAAGAAGTGAGACGAGGAAGTGGGAGAAAGAGACACACACACACACATACGCATACACATATATACACACATACAGACACACACACACACACACATACGCATACACACACACATATATACACACACACACACACACACACACGTACACACACACATATATACACACACACACACACGTACACACACACATATATACACATACACACACACACACATAGACACACACATACAGACATAGACACACTAACACACACACATATAGACACGGACATAGACACACAAACACACACACACAAGTGTGTGTCTTGTGGTCTCTGGTGGAACATGTGTTTCCTGCCACCCCCCGCCCCCTGCACACACACACACACACACACACACACACACACACACACACACACACACAAACACACACAGACACACACACACACAAACACACAGACACACACACACACACACACACCGGACTTTAAACTGACTAATTTCTAGAAACTATGATCTTCATGTTTTTCAGTCAGTGATGAAAAACTAACTATTATGATTATATTTATTTAAATCAGTAATCAATCAATCAAAGGGAAGTTTCATTTAAGAGGTATTTTATTAATGAAATTAATATTATATTAATTAACTGTATTAATACTGTTAATACAATTAATTCAAATTGTTTTAATAGTATTAATACCGTTTTGTAAACCGTTTGTCTTCAGAAACTAAAGAATCAAACAAACTGTGAAATCAGCAAAATGATGATGGTCGACTGTGGCTCAGTGGTTAGCAAGTCTGTCTTTCAATCAGAGGGTTGGTGGTTCGATCCCCGGCTCCGGTAGTCCATGTTGTTGTGTCCTTGAGCAAGACACTTAACCCTCATTGCTCACCGTTGCTGTGTCTACGGTCTACTGTATATCATGTAAGTCTCTTTGATAAAAGCGTTGGCTAAAAATGAAATGTAATGTAATCCAAGATGTCTGATCACAACCTTTATTATGTAGTATATTCAATATATTCAATATATATTCTACAGGTGTACATACTGTTTAATAAACAAAATGGAATAAAAACTCCATGATTCATAAATCAAAAAGAAACAAATATAAATAAACACATGCCGACATGAACGTCTGCTATAAAGACGTAATCCCTCACTATGTATGTCACCCTTTAATGTGATTATTATACATAAATATACGTTATATAATTATATACATATTTGTATAATGTTATTATTATTAGAGGTCACAGAACATATTTAACTAATACTTAATTAACGATAGTAACTACCTGAATTAACCATGAATAGCAGTATTAAAACATGTTTATAAAGCACATGTTAACCATTAGTGCATATCTAAACCATTACATGAATAAATTACATTTAAATATTTTTTTTATCATTTAACAACACTTTATAAAATATCTTATCAATCATCTACTAGCCCTTAATACTTAATTTACAAATGGAGAATCCTACATTCATAAAATATGAAAACCCAATCATGAAACGCACAATAGTCCAGCTTATTAATCAAGAATGAAACAGGTAGCACATTATAATAAGTACACACTATTTAGCATTAGTAAAGCATGAATAAATACTTAATGTATCATTTATAAAGCATTGTTCCAACAGGAACACTCATTAGTAACTTCATCCATCCATCCATCCATTTTCATCCTCTTATCCGGGGTCAGCCTGCTGGACCTGCTGCAGCAGGTCCAGCAGGCTGACCCAGACTTCTCTCTCACCCGCAAGATTAACCAGCCCATTCTGGGGGATCCCGAGGCGTTCAGGCCAGCTGGGAGATATAATCCCTCCAGCGTGTCCCGGGTCTTCCCCGGGGCCTCCTACCAGTTGGACGTGCCCGGAAAACCTCTAAAGGCTTCCTGGAGGCATCCTGATGAGACCTGAACCACCTCAGCATTAGTAACTCATTAGTATGAAATTCATAAACACATTAAAAATGTTTCATTCTTGATTAATAAGCTTAACTATTATGCGTTTCATGATTGGGTTTTCATACTTTATATATGATGGATTCCCCATTTGAAAATAGCTAGCGGGCTAGCCATAGCTAGCATAATCAATAATATGTAGCTATGTGCCAACAAACTATGGAACACACGTGCCACTGACGGGCATCAACCCCATCACCGTCATATTAATGCTCTTTATCACTTCGTGTTGTGTCTATCTCCATTTTCTCTTGAGAAGATAAATGAGACGGTTGTTGGAACAATGCTTTATAAATGATGATTTCAGTGTTTACTCGTGCTTTACTAATCCTACCTATGAAAATAAATATTTGGTCAAGATGCCTTATTTAAAAACTGTTAAAAGCAAAGAATCCTAACAATCAGGTTGTGGGTTTATATCCCACGTCGTGTTGATATTCATATTTTAAGTAATGGTGGAGGTTTCCTGTCAGTGTTGGAGAGCTGAAGGTAAAGAGGTTCATGTTCACCCAATGATAACCATTTAATATTGTATTCATAACTCCAGAACACAGAGACTCTGCTGCTGTGAAACGTTGAGCTGTGACTCACAAATCAGTTACTCAACATGTTCATGACGTGGTTTAAAGGATCTGTTCCTGCAAAGAACAGGAAGAGCTTTTAGTAGCTGAAACATTCAGAGCTTCAGCCATTAGACATGTCCAACTTTAACGTTTATTCAATTATTAAACAAACAATGCCGTCATGTTTCAAAACAAACCACAGATGTGTAAAGAGTTTACCTTACCTGATCAACAGGAAAAGGTTACGAAATTAAGTGCGCAACCATGTTACCTAGAACACCTTAATGTCACCTGGACCACCTTAATGTTACCTGGACCACCTTAATGTCACCTGGAACACCTTAATGTCACCTGGACCAACTTAATGTCACCTGGACCACCTTAATGTCACCTGGACCAACTTAATGGAACCTGGACCACCTTAATGTCATCTGGACCAACTTAATGCCACCTGGATCACTTTCATGCCACCTGGACCAACTTAATGTCACCTGGACCAACTTAATGTCACCTGGACCAACGTAATGTCACCTGGACTAACCTAATGTCACCTGGACCAATGTAATGTCACCTGGACCAACGTAATGTCACCTGGACCAACGTAATGTCACCTGGACCAACCTAATGTCACCTGGATCAACTTAATGCCACCTGGATCACTTTCATGCCACCTGGACCAACTTAATGTCACCTGGACCACCTTAATGTCACCTGGACCAACTTAATGCCACCTGGATCACTTTCATGCCACCTGGACCAACTTAATGCCACCAGGACCAACTTAATGTCACCTGGACCACCTAAATGTCACCTGGACCAACGTAATGCCACCTGGACCACTTTCATTCCACATGGACCAACGTAATGCCACCTGGACCAACTTAATGCCACCTGGACCAACATATTGCCACCTGGACCAAGGTAATGCCACCTGGACCAACTTAATGCCACATGGACCACTTGCATGGCACCTGGACCACCTTAATGCCACCTGGACCAACTTAATGCCACCTGGATCACTTTCATGCCACCTGGACCAACTTAATGTCACCTGGACCAACGTAATGTCACCTGGACTAACCTAATGTCACCTGGACCAATGTAATGTCACCTGGACCAACTTAATGTCACCTGGACCAACTTAATGCCACCTGGATCACTTTCATGCCACCTGGACCAACTTAATGTCACCTGGATCACTTTCATGCCACCTGGACCAACTTAATGTCACCTGGACCAACTTAATGCCACCTGGACCACTTTCATTCCACCTGGACCAACGTAATGCCACCTGGACCAACGTAATGCCACCTGGACCAACGTAATGCCACCTGGACCAACGTATTGCCACCTGGACCAGCTTAATGCCACCTGGACCACTTTTATGCCATCTGGACCACCTTAATGCCACCTGGACCAACTTAATGCCACCTGGACCAACATATTGCCACCTGGACCAAAGTAATGCCACCTGGACCAACTTAATGCCACATGGACCACTTGCATGGCACCTGGACCACCTTAATGCCACCTGGACCAAGGTAATGTCACCTGGACCAACGTAATGCCACCTGGACCAACTTAATGCCACCTGGACCAACTTAATGCCACCTGAACCAATGTAATGCCACCTGGACCAACTTAATGCCACCTGGACCAACTTAATGCCACCTGGACCAACGTAATGCCACCTGGACCAACTTAATGCCACCTGGACCAACTTAATGCCACCTGGACCAACGTAATGCCACCTGGACCAACATAATGCCACCTGGACCAACTTTATGCCACCTGGTCCACTTTAATGCCACCTTAATGTGACCTGGACCACCTTAATGTCACCTGGACCAACTTAATGCCACCTGGACCACTTTCATTCCACCTGGACCAACGTAATGCCACCTGGACCAACGTATTGCCACCTGGACCAGCTTAATGCCACCTGGACCACTTTTATGCCATCTGGACCAACTTAATGCCACCTGGACCAACTTAATGCCACCTGGACCAACATATTGCCACCTGGACCAAAGTAATGCCACCTGGACCAACTTAATGCCACATGGACCAACGTATTGCCACCTGGACCAACTTTATGCCACCTGGTCCACTTTAATGCCACCTTAATGTGACCTGGACCAGCTTAATGCCACCTGGACCAGCTTAATGCCACCTGGACCAGTTTAATGCCACCTGGACCGACTTCATAAAACTTGTAACAGGACTTGAAGGTAAACCCAACCCAGGTGATTTCTTCAAGGGATTGCTAGGACCAATGCTACTCTTCCTTTTAGTGGCATTAACATGATTAGATGAATATTACCAGAGTGAGCCTGTGAAATATGGCTCAGTCTGGAAATATTAAAATAAAATAAACACGGCAGCCGTGTTTGTCAAACATTGGCTGGAACACCTGTCCATCAAAACAAACACCTTTAACCGCCGCCCTCTTGAGCGTAAAAGCTGTCGATGTCGTATACAAACTGAAGTTTTGACTTCAGTCGTCTTCACTGCAGGTGACCACCATGACACGCCACCTGCTGCCATGATGATGGGCGCCGCCCAGTCACCCGTCCAATGGGACGACGCCCCCGCCTCCAAGCTGGTGGAGCAGGTCCAGGATCAGCAGCCGGAAGCATTGTGGAGGAAGGAGGTCCTGGATCTGCTCTCACAGCTGGTCCTGGTCCAGAAAGAGGTCGCCAGGGGCCAGGGTCAGGTGGTGCAACTGCTCGGCACACTGGGTACTCAGGTGGGTTTACTTTAGTCAGCTTATGTTTCAGTAGGATTTAGTTTATTTCTCTTTCTTTAAGTTTAGTGAAGCTTTTGATAACGTTTCGTTCATGCCAGGTTTAGTTTAGTTTACTTTTAGTTAGGATAATGTTTAGTTAATCTCGTGGTGGTCACCAGTCTAGAGTCTAGATTACTGTCATTAGTTTAGATAAGGTTTAGTTTATCACACATTTAGTTTAGTTGAGTTTAGATTAAGTTTAGTTCAAATTGGATTGTTTTAGTCTGGAGAGTTATTACATCATAACTGGTCTGATATAATAATCAACCTTAACTGTTCATATCACACATTTATTATCTCAACATCTCCAAATGACATCTAGTCTGTCCAGTTTAGTTAATCTCACCAGTGTTTCGTGTCCTCAGGGTTCCCAGCAGATCCAGGATCTACAGAACCTGGCTCGTCACCAGAGTCTGCTGGTTGAGAACCACCAGGCGTTACTGCTGCAAACCTCCCGCATCGCCACCCAGCTGCAGGACATCAGCAAGAAGCCCGCTGCCCCCCCAAACAATGCTCCCAGCCAATGAGATCCTCTGGTTCTCCAAAGGCAGCTAATGAGATGAGACCAGTTTAATCTGATATTTGTTCTCAACGAGCCACTCAGGTTGATGTGTTCTCGTCCTGCTGGCAACTGATTTAGATTTTGTATACGAACTAAACTAGTTAACATCTAATCTTTTAATCAATACTAATCATTTCCAGTATGCTGATAGATTTAAACACTTAATCAAACAAATGAATAATATTTTTTTCTTAGATTAAGAATCAACAATAGAAGTGAACAGGTGGATTTTTTTTCACCTGTTGGTGACATCACAGCATCCCATTAGAGGAACATCTTGTTTTTGTGTTTCCTGTTCTGTCATTTACAAAATAAAGTCATGTTCTATCCCCGTCTAGCCGTCGTGTTTCTGTGTGCTACTCAGTGCTATTTAAACCTGCCTTTGAGTAAGGCGTCATGTGGTGCTGGACCGGCCCCCGGCTGGAAGGCTCAAGCAATGGGTTTATTATTATTATTATTATTATTATTATTATTATTATTATTATTATTATTATTATTATTAGCATTATCAGTTCACCAGCTGATCTGTAACCGTGTACGTCTGCTGTAAAGTGTACCTGAGCAGGTATCACCACAGGTGGACATGTCATGCTTGTGACCACACCCATCACCACAGGTGGGCGTGTCAGGTGTTTGTTGTGCTTCAGCGTTGCTGTTAAACTGATCGACTATTTCTTTGTTGGTTTTAGAAGCTCCGGATCCTCCGTCGATCCGTCTGAACTCGGACTTCCTGCCAAACCAAACAGAGGTGCTCCTGACAGCCGGCTTCCCCTTCAACCTCACCTGTCATGGCCGCCGTTTGGTCCGTCTGACCTCCACTGCGTTCCGTCTGCTGTACCGGGACCGACTGCTGGAGCCAGTGGAGGTCAGGAGGTCAGACCCCAGACACACCGGGTCCTACCGCTGTGGGTACGTCAACCAGAGCCTGGATCACCTGGACACCTGGATACACCTGTTTGTGAAAGGTAAGATTAGCTGAGGCCACGCCCCATGCCAGAGTCATAGATCCAATCATTCTCCCTCTGGACCTGAGGCGTCCTCTTGGTCTGAAGTCAGACAGACTATTTAATCATTTGTGTGATTAAAGCAAGAAGCCCTAGTCAGATGGTCTTCATAGGCGTGTGAAGACATGCTAACAGAAGCTTTTGTGGCATCCATCTATTAAAAATGACCTTTGCTATCCCATAATGCCTCTCTCAGACCCAGCCAACAACTCCAGTGTGTTCGTCACACCTCGCGGTGTCCCTTTTGTCGAAGAGGGCCAGGACTTCCTCTTCAGGTGTCTGCTCACCGACCCGTCCGTCACTGAGCTCACCCTCCAATCAGCAGAGAGCACGAGGGGAGAGGGGCGGGGTCTGCCCCAGGGCATGAACGTGACCTTTGACCGCAAGAAAGGAGCCCTGATCCGAGACCTGCAGAGGTCGTTTAATGGAAAATACGTTTGTTCGGGCTGGAAGGACAGAAGGGAGTTCAGATCCACACCTGTCGCCCTTCAAGTGTTCCCCAGTAAGACCTGTCTGTCTTCTGCAACCTGATTTCCATTTCTACCTGTGTCCCCGATGACCTGTCTGTCTATCTTGTATCTGTCTGCAGAGCTACGTCATCCTCCTGATCTGTCTGTCAGTCAGGATCAAGTGGTCCGTCTGGAGGGAGAGAGCTTTGAGGTCACCTGTCTCACCAGTAACCCCACCCATTTCTACAACCTCACATGGACACACCAGAACACAAAGGTCAGAGATCACCTGTTGGTCTTCACGCATGATATCACGCATGTCTTGATATTCATTGTTTCTTTGTTTCTTCCCAGACTCTGAATGTCACGGTGAGCCGTGACTACATCAACAACCGCCTGTACATGAACAGCACTCTGAGGGTCTCGGCTGTCGGCCGGCCTCACAGGGGCAGCTACACCTGTACGGCCGTCAACGAGGCCGGAGTCGCCTCGGCCACCACGGAGCTGAGGGTTCTGGGTAATAACACAATGTGACAACACATGGCAACGTCAATGAAAGGCGACCGTGGCTCAGTGGCTAGCAAGTCAGTCTTTCAATCAGAGGGTTGGTGGTTCAAACCCCGGCTCCGGCAGTCTGTGTCGTTGTGTCCTTGAGCAAGACACTTAACCCTAATTGCTCACCGTTGCTGTGTCTACGGTTTACTGGATAGCATGTAAGTCGCTTTGGATAAAAGCGTCAGCTAAATGAAATGTAATGTAATGTAATCAGAAACTGTATCTGGGGAACAAGATGAGCCTTAGCATAAAGATGGACACATGGAATGAAGAGTTTTAGATAAGATAAGATAATCCTTTATTAGTCCCTCAGTGGAGAAATTGCAGGATTACAGCAGGTGCACACAAGAGACACAGTAATTTTTTTAAAATCAAGTAGTATAGATAAACAATAAGCAGTAGTAAAAAAAATGTAAAAACAGTACGAAGAATACTATAGCAATATTAAATATGCCAATGGAATAAAGTATAGACAAGGTATTTACAATTGCACCTGTTGAACATTATTAAAGTGGCTAAAGTGTTATTTAAGTGTTTGTGTGGTTTACTGGGAGCTCAGCTGGTTATGCAGCCTGACAGCAGCAGGAAGGAAGGACTTGCGGTACCTCTCCTTCAGACACAGAGGATGAATCAGCCGATGGCTGAAGGAGCTGCCAGGGTGTCCTGCATGGGGTGGGAGGTGTAGTTCATCAGGGATGAGAGCTTAGCCTTCATCCTCCTGTCTCCCACCTCCTCCTCCAGATGAGAGCTCATCATCCTCCTGTCTCCCACCTCCTCCTCCAGATGAGAGCTTAGCCTTCATCCTCCTGTCTCCCACCTCCTCCTCCAGATGAGAGCTCATCATCCTCCTGTCTCCCACCTCCTCCTCCAGATGAGAGCTTAGCCTTCATCCTCCTGTCTCCCACCTCCTCCTCCAGATGAGAGCTCATCATCCTCCTGTCTCCCACCTCCTCCTCCAGATGAGAGCTTAGCCTTCATCCTCCTGTCTCCCACCTCCTCCACCAGATGAGAGCTCATCATCCTCCTGTCTCCCACCTCCTCCTCCAGATGAGAGCTTAGCCTTCATCCTCCTGTCTCCCACCTCCTCCACCAGATGAAAGCTTAGCCTTCAACCTCCTGTCTCCAACCTCCTCCACCAGATGAGAGCTTAGCCTTCATCCTCCTGTCTCCCACCTCCTCCACCAGATGAGAGCTTAGCCTTCATCCTCCTGTCTCCCACCTCCTCCACCAGATGAGAGCTCATCATCCTCCTGTCTCCCACCTCCTCCACCAGATGAGAGCTTAGCCTTCATCCTCCTGTCTCCCACCTCCTCCACCAGATGAGAGCTCATCATCCTCCTGTCTCCCACCTCCTCCACAGTATCCAGAGGACACCCCAGCACGATGCTGGCCTTCTTTATCAGTTGGTTCAGTCTCTTCCTGTCAGCTGTTGTGATGCTGCTGCTCCAGAAGACCACTCCATAAAAGATGGCTGATGCCACCATTAACACTCTCTCCTCTTTGTCTTCTTCCTCACCAGACGGCCCCTACCTGAGGATCTACATGCAACCGCTGCGGCAAGCAAACACCGACACCGAGACCATAGGGGTCCATGAGGCCCCGGGTACTAATGCCAACAGCATACTGATGGAGGGGCAAGGAGATCAAGTTAACATTAGCACCTATCAACTGGACTTGAATGGGGATGGCAGTGCTAACGTTAGCGGAAGTAGCACAGTGGAGGTGCATGAAGGTCGAGATGTGACGTTGACCTTTGTGATCGAAGCGTATCCTCCAATCAGGAGCCAGCGCTGGACGAGAACAACACACGACCATAAGGACAACAACAATACGGTGTACCAGGAGAGCTACGCTGCTAACGGCTACAGGTGAGCAAGCTAACAAATACAGGCTAGCATGCTAAAGAAATACGGGCTAGCATCCTAAAAAATAAGAGCTAGCATGCAAACAAATACAGGTAAGCATTCTACTGCAGTTCAGACATGTTTAATTCAATTCAGTTTATTTTGTATAGCCCAGAATCACAAATACAAGCTCCCCTCTGAGGGCTTTACAATCTGTACACATAGACATCCAGGAACAACTCCCCAAAAAATAGTAAAAACCCTCGCCCTCAACGTTTACCGTAAGAAACCTTTCCTCCTCCTCTTCCTCCTCCTCCTCTTCCTCTTATTCTTCCTCCTCCTCTTGTGAGGGGTTGATGTGAGGAGTTGATGTGAAGGGTTGATGTGAGGAGTTGATGTGAAGGGTTGATGTGAAGGGTTGATGTGAAGGGTTGATGTGAGGGGTTGATGTGAAGGGTTGATGTGAAGGGTTGATGTGAGGGGTTGATGTGAGGGGTTGATGTGAAGGGTTGATGTGAGGGGTTGATGTGAGGGGTTGATGTGAAGGGTTGATGTGAAGGGTTGATGTGAAGGGTTGATGTGAGGGGTTGATGTGAGGGGTTGATGTGAAGGGTTGATGTGAAGGGTTGATGTGAAGGGTTGATGTGAGGGGTTGATGTGAGGGGTTGATGTGAAGGGTTGATGTGAGGGGTTGATGTGAAGGGTTGATGTGAAGGGTTGATGTGAAGGGTTGATGTCAAGGGTTGATGTGAAGGGTTGATGTGAGGGGTTGATGTGAAGGGTTGATGTGAAGGGTTGATGTGAGGGGTTGATGTGAGGGGTTGATGTGAAGGGTTGATGTGAGGGGTTGATGTGAAGGGTTGATGTGAGGGGTTGATGTGAGGGGTTGATGTGAAGGGTTGATGTGAGGGGTTGATGTGAAGGGTTGATGTGAAGGGTTGATGTGAGGGGTTGATGTGAAGGGTTGATGTGAGGGGTTGATGTGAAGGGTTGATGTGAAGGGTTGATGTGAGGGGTTGATGTGAAGGGTTGATGTGAGGGGTTGATGTGAAGGGTTGATGTGAAGGGTTGATGTGAGGGGTTGATGTGAAGGGTTGATGTGAGGGGTTGATGTGAGGGGTTGATGTGAGGGGTTGATGTGAAGGGTTGATGTGAAGGGTTGATGTGAAGGGTTGATGTGAGGGGTTGATGTGAAGGGTTGATGTGAAGGGTTGATGTGAGGGGTTGATGTGAGGGGTTGATGTGAAGGGTTGATGTGAGGGGTTGATGTGAAGGGGTGATGTGAGGGGTTGATGTGAGGGGTTGATGTGAGGGGTTGATGTGAGGGGTTGATGTGAAGGGTTGATGTCAAGGGTTGATGTGAAGGGTTGATGTGAGGAGTTGATGTGAAGGGTTGATGTGAAGGGTTGATGTGAGGGGTTGATGTGAGGGGTTGATGTGAAGGGTTGATGTGAGGGGTTGATGTGAAGGGTTGATGTGAGGGGTTGATGTGAGGGGTTGATGTGAAGGGTTGATGTGAGGGGTTGATGTGAAGGGTTGATGTGAAGGGTTGATGTGAGGGGTTGATGTGAAGGGTTGATGTGAGGGGTTGATATGAAGGGTTGATGTGAAGGGTTGATGTGAGGGGTTGATGTGAAGGGTTGATGTGAGGGGTTGATGTGAAGGGTTGATGTGAAGGGTTGATGTGAGGGGTTGATGTGAAGGGTTGATGTGAGGGGTTGATGTGAGGGGTTGATGTGAGGGGTTGATGTGAGGGGTTGATGTGAAGGGTTGATGTGAAGGGTTGATGTGAAGGGTTGATGTGAAGGGTTGATGTGAGGGGTTGATGTGAAGGGTTGATGTGAAGGGTTGATGTGAGGGGTTGATGTGAGGGGTTGATGTGAAGGGTTGATGTGAGGGGTTGATGTGAAGGGTTGATGTGAGGGGTTGATGTGAGGGGTTGATGTGAAGGGTTGATGTGAGGGGTTGATGTGAAGGGTTGATGTGAAGGGTTGATGTGAGGGGTTGATGTGAAGGGTTGATGTGAGGGGTTGATGTGAGGGGGTACTCTCGTTGCAGGGCGGAGGCCAGCTTGCTGCTACGTCGGGTGCATCACGAAGATCGAGCTCGATACTCGTTTCACTTTCATAACTCGTTCTTTGGCGGCTCGCAGAACATCGACCTCCAAGTTTACCGTAAGAAACCTTCTTCTCTTCCTCCTCCTCCTCCTCCTCCTCTCCTTCTCCTCCTCTCCTTCTCCTCCTCTTCCTCTTCCTCCTCTCCTTCCTCCTCCTCATCTTCCTCTTCTTCCTCCTTCTCCTCTTCCTCTTCCTCCTCTTCTTCATCTCCTTCCTCCTCTTCATCTTCCTTCTCCTCCTCTTCCTCTTCCTCTTCCTCCTCCTTATCTTCCTCCTCTTTTTCCTCCTCCTCTTCTTCCTCTCCTTCCTCCTCCTCTTCCTCTCTTCATCTTCCTCTCCATCCTCTTCCTCCTGATCTGTTAGCCTGGTCTGGGATCTGTCACCCTGTTCTGACCTCCTCCCCATATTCTGACCCCCACCTGATGAGTCCAGACAGTTCCCATCTCGTCCCTTGGTCCTGGTTCCCTCTGGGACCTCGAGTCCTAACAAGATTAAACTGTTAACTTTATACTTTGTTTAAATGTTGTTGTTTATTTTTAGCTAGTTGCTGCTCTTCTGTTCTTATTGGCTCCAGAACCATAAACCTGAATGTTTTCCTTCAGATTCTCCGAGCATCAACATCAGTCTGCAGAACGACACGCTGACCTGCTGCAGCTCTGGATACCCGTTACCCACAATGCACTGGTACATCTGCCCCGGTGTAACGCACACGTACGTACAGCCAGGCTGACGGTGTAAAGTGCTGTTATGTTTATTCTGTTCACTCTATCAAATACAAGACCTCTGTTGACCTTCTGTCCACCTGGATGAGGAACCTCTCTTCGGTCCACCTCCACCTCCACCTTCAATTCAATTCAATTCAGTTTATTTTGTACAGACCAAAATCACAAAAACAAACTCCCCCCTGAGGGCTTTACAATCTGTACACATACAACATCCCTGTCCCAGGACCTCACATCAGATCAGGAAAAACTCCCAAAAAATAGTAAAAACCCTTTTACAGGGAAAAAAGGAAAAAGAGCAACAGGATCAATAGATGTCATGTGACCAGAATCAACGTAACAGAGTTACAGCACATTCAATGAATATGACAGAAGTTATTCATGGAATGAGTAGTAGGCATGGACCACGATTCACCTCCACCTCAACTGCAGGTGTGGAGATGTGCCCGATTACCAGCTTCCTGCAGCTGATGTGACCTCCCAGGACGAGGTGGTGAGGACACACCTGACCCTCCCTCGGTCACATGGTGACATCACCGTGGAGTGTGTCAGCTCCAACAAGATGGGAGTGTCTCGTGAAGTCTTTACTCACCGTAGGTGTCGGAGAGTATTTGTTTTATTGAGAAAAACCTTGAATGTGACTCAACGTGTTGAATGTGTTCTTATGTTTTTAGGTTTGGCAGAGAATTACTTGACTCCAGCTTTGATTGGATCTCTGTGTGCAGCCGTGCTGCTGCTCCTGCTGTTATTGGTTGTGTTCTACAAGTGGAGACAAGTGTGTTTATTATAATAATAACTAATAATACATGAACGTATATTCCATGAAGAAAGGTGATTACTGTCAGGGAGAAAGGTAATAACTGTAAGGGACAAAGGTAATAACTGTAAGGGAGTAAGGTAATAAATGTAAGGGGGAAAGGTAATAACTGTAAGGGAGTAAGGTAATAAATGTAAGGGAGTAAGGTAATAACTGACAGTGAGAAAGGTAATAATTGTAAGGGACAAAGGTAATAACTGTAAGGGACAAAGGTAATAACTGTAAGGGACAAAGGTAATAACTGTAAGGGAGAAATGTAATAACTGTAAGGGACAAAGGCAATAACTGACAATAAGACAATAATAAGTGAAATAACTTACATGATAACATTGTTTTTTGGGCTTGAGGAGATTTGACTGAAATGTTAAATATGAGACTAAATCTAAAAGATGCTGGCTGTGACTTAGTTTACACTGAAGAGACTTTAGTTCTTCCCCTATGCTAACTCTCTGCAAGGTGAAACACAGCAACCAATCAAGTTTGTTCAACACTAACAGGAAGTCTCATGCTATCATAAAAGGTCTCTGAGGTAGCATCTGCTTTGTTTCGATCCTCGAGAAGTGAAATTGAATATCGTCAAACAAACAATGACGGATTTCTTCATCCATTTCTTCTTCGCTCAGAAGCCCAAATATGAGATCCGCTGGAAGATCATTGAGAGCACCGATGGGAACAGCTACACCTTCATTGACCCCAGCCAGCTGCCGTACAACCAGAAGTGGGAGTTTCCTCGAGACAAACTCCGACTCGGTACGACGCCTTGGTGCTTTTATTCTTAATCATAATTTGAACAGAAACGAATCTTAAAAATGCTTAATCATCAATTTACCGTTAATAGTTTGATGACACGCTGGAGTTGAAGCATATATTTCAAAATAAAATGATATCTTAATAATCGGCTGATTTCCACCAAAATGAATGTTGTGCATGAACCAAACTTCCCCAAAAACAGTGATATGCTCTCGACGGAGTTTGTGTAGTTTAGTGGGTTATTCTGACCCCCTTCCTGTCTGCCAGGTGCTGTTGTGGGTTCGGGAGCATTTGGGAAGGTAGTCAAGGCAACAGCGTACGGTCTGGGAAGCGATGACGCCACTCGAGTCGCCGTAAAAATGCTCAAACGTGGGTCCCCATGTCTTCACCATTATCATCCTCATCCTCATCATCATCACCACTAATACATGGATGACACATCATTGTTGTGATTCCCGTTTCGTGTGTCCGTAAACAGCGAGCGCTCACTCGGAGGAACGGGAGGCACTGATGTCGGAGCTGAAGATCCTCGGCCATCTTGGTCACCATGACAACATCGTCAATCTGTTGGGAGCCTGCACTCGAGGAGGTAAAGCCATTATTAGAAATATATGTATATTATATATAATATTACATTACATTACATTACATTACATTTCATTTAGCTGACGCTTTTATCCAAAGCGACTTACAATAAGTGCATTCTACCGTTTACAACAAGAATCAGAACAAGAATCACGAAGGTACAATTTCGACAAAAAGTTCAACTACAAAGTGCTATCAGTAAGAGCCGTTTCAGTGCTACTAAAGTGCTACTTCCTTTATTCAAGGTATAGTCGGAAAAGATGTGTTTTTAGTTTGCGACGGAAGATGTAGAGACTTTCTGCTGTTCTGATGTCAATGGGGAGCTCATTCCACCATCGAGGAGCCAGGACAGAGAACAGTCGAGACTTTGTTGAGTGTTTAGCTCGCAGCGACGGAGCTACAAGGCGATTGGCAGAAGCCGAGCGGAGCGCACGAGTTGGGGTGTAAGGTTTTACCATGTCCTGGATGTAGACTGGACCAGATCTGTTCGTTGCACGGTACGCCAGTACCAATGTTTTGAAGCGGATGCGGGCGGCCACCGGTAACCAGTGAAGGTCGCGGAGGAGCGGAGTAGTGTGGGTGAATTTCGGGAGGTTAAAGACCAGTCGAGCTGCTGCATTCTGGATGAGCTGCAACGGTCGGATGGCACCAGCAAGTAGACCCGCCAGGAGGGAGTTGCAGTAGTCTAGACACGAGATGACCAGAGCCTGGACGAGAACCTGTGCTGCCTTCTGGGTGAGAAGTGGACGTATTCTCCTGATGTTGTGCAGCATGAATCTACAGGAACGAGTTGTTGCGGTAATGTTGGCAGTCAGGGAGAGTTGACTGTCAAGGGTCACACCGAGGTTCCTGGCAGTCGGGGTCGGGGCCAAGACTGAGTTGTTGAAAGTAATCGTCAGGTTGTGAGTGGGGGAGACTTTTCCTGGAAGGAAAAGTAATTCCGTCTTGTCAGGGTTAATTTTCAGGTGGTGTGCGGACATCCATTGTGAAATGTCAGTCAGACAAGCAGAGATTCGTGCTGCTATCTGTGTTTCCGATTGTGGAAACGAGAGGATCAGTTGGGTGTCATCAGCATAGCTATGGTAGGAAAAGCCATGCGAGCGAATGACGGAGCCAAGAGAGTTGGTGTACAGTGTACATAAAATGATCCGGGTCACGAAGGCATAAGATCAAAAAACACAAATTGTCCCAAACAATGTAACTATTGTTTACTATTGTGGGCGACTGTGGGCAAGTCTGTCTTTCAATCAGAGGGTCGGTGGTTTGATCCCAGGCTCCACTAGTCCATGTTGTTGTGTCCTTGAGCAAGACACTTAACCCTCATTGCTCACCGTTGCTGTGTCTACGGTCTACTGTATATCATGTAAGTCTCTTTGGATAAAAGCCCCAGATAAATTAAATGTAATGTAATGTTTATCCTGTTTTCGGAGATAACTGATGATGTGAACGTCGTCTCTGACCTCTGACCTCTGACCTCTCATTCCCTCCCCTCAGGTCCCATGTTGATGATCACAGAGTACTGTAGCCACGGCGACCTGCTGAACTACCTGCGGGCCCACGCTCAGGACTTCATGGCGTCGCTTCTCGGCGTGGAGGAAGTGGAGGCCGAGGGCCCGTATAAAAACATGGCCGCCCAGAACCCCCGACTGAGGAGGTCTGAACCCTTCTCCTCTTATTAAGTTTATGAAACGTTACATTAATATGTGAAAAGCTTCTCTAAACGTTACATTAATATGTGAAAAGCTTCTCTAAACGTTACATTAATATGTGAAAAGCTTCTCTAAACGTTACATTAATATGTGAAAAGCTTCTCTAAACGTTACATTAATATGTGAAAAGCTTCTCTAAACGTTACGTTAATATTTGAAAAGCTTCTCTAAACGTTACATTAATATGTGAAAAGCTTCTTTAAACGTTACATTAATATGTGAAAAGCTTCTCTAAACTTTATGTTAATATTTGAAAAGCTTCTCTAAACGTTATGTTAATATGTGAAAAGCTTCTCTAAACGTTACATTAATATGTGAAAAGCTTCTCTAAACGTTATGTTAATATGTGAAAAGCTTCTCTAAACGTTACATTAATATGTGAAAAGCTTCTCTAAACGTTACATTAATATGTGAAAAGCTTCTTTAAACATTACGTTAATATGTGTATTACGGGTGTCGTGTGGGGGGCAAATGCTGAATTTCTTTATTTCAAGACCTTTATTGAGAACTAGACGTATTACAAAAGTACACAGATATAAAACGTCATAATAAATACATTTAATTTTAATAAAATAAAGTTATTTTTGTGGAAAAGTTTACATTACGCCGGTAACAGGTTACGCTGTGCATGCGCAACTCGTCGATTCTTGGCGTTTTGCCAAAAGCCGATCTTCGTGAGATCTCTGTTCAGAGAGATCTCAGCTCAACATTGATTATGAATTGATAGTTTTAAAGAGATGTGTAGAGGAAAGCAGCTCATTGCTGCCACTAATACAACGTGACCGCTCACATATCTCACTCATTTTGTTTTGTTTGGCACAGGTTGCACGTTATTGTTATTATCTTGAAAAGATATTTAGTAATAAGCTATTGTTTTGCCAAATATCAGTCATAAAAAAATATTTCAATAAATAAATTCAGCATGGACCATTTTTTTACAATATTGTTGGAACGGTTGGGCATGAAAATGTTTCTTCCTCCAAAGTGGGGCAGTGGGGAACCACTGCATTAATAATGTTAAATTAATATGTGGAAAGGGTCTTTATACGTTTAATTTGTCTTTACTGGTTCTAGTTTGTGATTCTTCTTCTTTGTGATGTCATACAGTTGGACCTTTTAAAAATATACAAGTGAGATAGAAAGTCTGCTAAATTCGGTAGCACTTTATACAGTAATAACTACATTACATTACATTTCATTTAGCTCCTGTCTTCGTCTGTTGCTCTGCTAGCAGTGTAGCTTGTTAAGGAGAGCTCTCATCCAATCAGATCTCATCTCTATGTCGTGATTGTCATAGACTTCAACCAATCAGATCTTTAGTTTGACATGCAGCCGTATTCTTTGACATGCCAGGGCTGGACGTCTGATTGGTCAGTGGGGCCCGCGTGACTTTTGTCTAACAGAAAGCTATAGCTAGTAAGACCAGTTCATTACATTACATTTAGCTTTTATCCAAAGTGACTTACATGCTATACAGTAGACGTAGACACAGCAACGGT